>JAOQMR010000006.1:23913779-23934032 GCA_027563865.1 Erythroxylum pelleterianum | reverse complement strand
TCGCCAAGACAAGATCCTTGGGACCCTCGTTCGCCATCGCTCGGCATCTCCATAGATCGACTACGGTCGGTCGGGTCCACAAGACAAGATCCTTGGGACCCTCGTTTGCCATCGCTCGGCATCTCCATAGATCGACTACGGTCGGTCGGGTTGCCAAGACAAGATCCTTGGGACCCTCATTCGCCATCGCTCGGCATCTCCATAGATCGGCTACGGTCGGTCAGGTCGCCAAGACGAGATCCTTGGGACCCTCACTCATCTCGCTCTTCCTCAACACAAAACGACTACGGTCGATCGGTCAGAAAATGCGAATCGTTTTGCCTAATTTACTTGGTCTACGCACATCGAATTCGCTCATTTGCGACCCCCTACTCAAAGATTTGATCTAACCTTTATCACGCAAAGAGGTAACGAAAAACAAGCCTTCGTTCATTCGACTTAAAGAATTTTGGTCACAAGCCCGACCAGATGAGCTCTACAAAAGGAAAAATTACTCTAATCCCCACGAGGAGATGAGGGACCAACAACCCGGTCAGCAGAAGAAGTTCCGACAGCGGGATCAGCCAATGGAAGAGAAGGGTCGACAACTGGATCAGGAGGGGAAGACGATGGAGGGACATCCTCCTCTTCTTCTTCTTCCGAGCTAAGATCCAACTCCTCTTCCGGAATGTCGGACCGCTCCCCCTCGGTCCTTCCCTTCATTTCCTCCAATGAAAGGCCAAGAGCAGGAAGTAAAGGCTCGGCATAGTCTTCAAACGAAGGCCCATCCGACCCAGCAAGAAAGTGAAGCTCATGGCACCTTTTCAGGACCGAAAGGGTTACTTTCGCAAGCGAGCTCTAGGAATTCCGCATTGAGGTTCCTCCTTTTCCACCGCTTTATCGCCTCAATCCTCTGCCGCTTGACAGAACATCGCAGCTCCCTCAACATATCCTCGGTCCTGCACTTACCCTCCACAGCTACCTGACAGTCTTGGAGGTACTTCGCGCTGCGTTCCCGCACCACTATCATCTCCTTCTTAAACTCCTCAACTAGCCGACCTTTCTCCGCTACCAGTCGGCTCCTCTCCTCCTCCTCAGTGGCAATTTAGGCGTGAAGCATTCTCCTCGCCCCCTCCCAAGATTTTTTCTCTTCCTCTATGGAGGAATTTTGAGCACGAAGGAGATTCCTTTCCTCCTTAATCTCCAGCAACTCGTCTCCTAAAGCTTTCACCCGCTCGGTCAAATCAAGGATTTCTTGATTTTGCGACCGATTGATAGCATCGAGCCATTCTACACGTCGGTGCACTTCGAAAGCCATTGTCAAACCTCTCATGCAGCCACGAACAAGACGGGGTGTCAGGTCCGTATCGCCGAGTGACTCCATAAACTCCTTGTCCACTGGAGTAATGACCTTCTCAGCCACGTGAAGGGACACCTCGACATCAGTGATCGAGGCATCCTTTTTCAAACTGATGGTGGACTCCCACTTATCGGCCACCTTCTCTTTACTTCTTTTCCCCGTGCCTTTCCTCCTTTTATCACTCTTCGTTCGACCCGACGAGCTGGACGGAAGGTCAGCAATTCGAACGAGCCTCCTCCTCTTAAGAAGTGGCGCCTCTTCCTCTCTCTCCTCTTCTCCTTCACCGGCTCGGCCTGCATCCGCTGGCACAATTGGCAACGGCGTCGGCGAGGCAGGGCGGTCTTTAGTAGATGGAGGAGCTGGCAACACCACAGAGGGGCCTGACTCCGCCAGCGGGGTAGAGCTTTCACCAGCCTCCATCTCCATCCTCTTCTTCTTCCCCGCAGCCTGCTTTTTGAATTTGGGGGGAACAGCAGGCCCTCCAAAATTCTGTATCCTCACCATAGCTGCACAACAATAAAGCAAGTTAGAAGGAGAAACCAATAATTGAAAAAATTGGAAATGATTCAACCGCTAAGGCTCAACCAGGCGGGGCGGCCTCCTCTCCTAGCCCGCTGATTCGTGGCGGGGGGACGAGTAAAAAGGAGTCGGCCGAGGCCCCACCAAAATAGACCTGAACTAGCCGAGCAAAGTCGTAATGGCCGAGCGCCTTTATCCGCCCGATCACCTCCCACTCTTCTCTGTCAAGGGATATGATCGACGCATCGTTCCATTGCTCGGCCAAAGGATACCTCCAAGGTCGAGATTCGAGGGAGGCCGCGGGGGGCTTCACAAAGAAGTACTTAGTCCGCCAAGAGAAAACTTTCCCAGCTGTCCCGGCCGGGCGATACCGGACATCTTTATACTGCAGGGAGGGGATCCCAGCTCCAGAGCTCGGACTCTAGTTCATCCTTAAAAAGTGATGCAGAATGCCGACGGTAGGCGAATGGCCGAATTGATGGCATAACAATGCCAGACCATTAACAAACCTCCAGCCATTCGGAGGAATTTGGCTCGGCACCAGTTGATAGACCGCGCACATCTCGTCGACAACCGGGGCGTACGGAAGCCTCATGCCGTCTACCGAGAAAAAACTATCGGAGACAGCGAAGTACCCACTCAAATTACTGTGGATTCGCTCCTTCCCCAAGGCCAATCTGGGTCCCCAAGACAAAGGGATTTTATATCTAAGTATTGACCGATTCAATTCCTTAGCGATCATCGTCGATTCATCTTTTGGCGGCACCTCCACAACCAACCCATCCTTTCTCTCTCTTGTCGATATCTCTTCCACACCTTCCACCATACTTTTGGAACTCGCTATCGACATGCTTAGCAAAAATAACTAAAGGAGAAAACTTTAGAGAGGAAGGACGTACCTAGTTAGGTAAAGGATGAAGAGGAGGTCGAACGACGGTTGAAGAAAATTTCTGGGAATTGGGAGGAAGAAAGAGCAGATGAAAGCAGAGTATGAACCAGAATGAAACTAACGTGAAGAAAACCAAACAGTTTGTCGATCCTGAGCATTTATAGGGAAACACTGGGACGAGCCACCCAATCGAAGTACGACGCGCGTAGAAGATCCGAGCTATGCTTGGACACGCGACGTAATCTGAGCCAAGGAGATTAGGGTTCGTTCAAAATCGAAGAGGCGCGACTGTTGAAAGGACAGACGGGACAGCTGCACAACGGTTATAAGGATGATACGCTTCAGATTCTGTCAGAGGGCACGCGCCGTAAAACAATATATGTTCAAGTATTGCCACGCGTTCAATAATGATGACCCCCCGACCTACTTTAGCGCGAGCTGTCATGCAATAGTCACCAATGCTGACCGATTGATATCCTCGACCGAGCGGTTCCCAATGCCGACCGATTGATATCCTCAGCCGAGCGGTTCCAATACGAGCAGTCGTGCACTACCCGCTAAAATTCGACCGACCGGGCCTACTCGGAGCTACCCCTCGAACGAATTACATCCTGATGACCGACCGATCGCCCCAATTACGAGCCGTCCTATGTATGAGTTACAAAACTTCTATGTACTCCTTCGATCCTTCTCTTCTCTCAGACTCGAGGAGTAGGGGGGCTTATGGTCGGGTTGGCTCTGTTGAGCCTGGGCCCAGTCATAACGACCCGTGGGCCGATCGATCGACTCATCAAAGATAACGAGTCCAAGCCCGGTCCATGCTCCCTATAGCCCATCCGCACGTGAGAGACTCCCATGCATACGTAAAGACCTAAACCTAGTTGTTGCTCCATATATAAGGTATAATTCTATCGTAACAAAGGTACGCAATCATAACCTAGCTTTCTCGGTATTCAGCAGCCTCACCTTCTCCAAAAGACTAACTTGATCGTCAGAGGGGCTAATCGGGACACAACCCCCTACGTGCCTTTCTTTGTTTTGCAGGAACAGCTCGTCGAAGCTCAACGACTCATGGATCCAAACGGCAATGTACAGTTCAGCCAAAATCCGGCAGAACCAATATGAAAGGAGGTTTTAATCAAAAGAGAATCAGGCTGCCCATTATGGACTGCGCGAAGAATCTCTGTAAGAACCCCAGGCCATTCATAAGAAGAATACAAGAGACCTGTCATATACAATATGTGATTCCACACTGACTTTGTTGGACCCCGAATTTTAAGTGGAATTTAGAAAATAAGAAATGATGTAAAAGACGCCGTTCGATCCGATTCGATCTGTATTCCGATTAGCGATCCTTCGCTATCCTTGTTTCGTTCCGTTTTCCGTTTCTGTTTTCCGGTTGGGATCCGGTTCGTGAGATCGGGTTCCAACAGACTTGGTATACGCATATGCAAAAAATAAATGGTTTCTACTCTCAGGGACTAGCTTACAGAGCACACAAATAGGATCATAAGTACCGAACCACCTGTCCTTTGTTCTCAATCTATTTTTAATGGTCAGCCATAGGAAAAATGCTGCCTTTGGACATAATACCTGCTTCCAGACGAGTACAGCCCAAGGAACCTCTTCGGCCGGCCCACGCCCAATAGCACGAGCGGAAGAGGTTGTGAATTCACCGGAAGGGGTAGCTGTCCATATCACTCTATCCGAAGCCCTAAGAAGAGAGAGACCATCCAGATACCTGGTAAGCAGAGAACCGAACCTGTAGCTAAGCAGACGGTCACTTTCCTGTACTACCCATGCGAGAGTGGCAGAAAGGGGAATTCGAGATCGGGGTCGAATTAAATCATTACGGAGCCAGAGGGGACTCAGCACATGCCAATTGTCAAACCAAAAGGAAATGTGTTCTCCATTTCCAATTATACTCCGAATCAAAGGATAAATCATATCTCGCAGTTTCAGTAAGCTTTTGAAAAGCCAAGAGTATTCATACCTGAATTGGAGATGCCAAAAGTTGTGGTCAGTGAGCCGGTATGCCTGTGTCCTCTTCATAAGCAGACTCCTTTGCATCTCAGGAAAGGAGATGATGCCCAAACCCCCATTCTGCTTAGTTTCCTCTCCTCGCAGACTTGGGGCCCCGTTTCAGTTTTTTAATGGTTTATTACGGGCTGATGGTTTCATGGAGCTGATTGCCCAGATTTGGCAGGTGGAGGTTTTCGGTTTTAAAGGATTTCAACTTATGCATAAGTTGAAGTTGGCCAAAAGGGCTATCAAGGGTTTTAGTAAGCAGCAAACGCAGAATCTTCAGGAGCTGGGTCACCTCTTGGCCAATTTACAACAGCAATGCTATAGGGATCCTCTTAATGAGCGTCTGCGGGTTCTTGAAGCTGACAGTATGCATCACTATCAGGACGCCCTGAACCTTCATGATTCCATTCTTTGGCAAAAATCTAGACAGACTTGGCTGCGGGAGGGGGACCGCAATTCCAAATTCTTTCATGCGGCAATCCTTACTCGTCGCAATAAAAACACTATTACTGAGTTATCTGATTTGGAGGGGAATGTGTGGAGAGGGCATGAGCCTGTGTCTGCTCATGTTCGAGACTTCTTTCTTCAGCTCATGGGTTGTCCGCAAGATCCGAGAGGGAATGAGTTTGGTGTTCGGCATGTCCTTAATTTCTCTCCTAGTCAAGCCACTCTCGACATATTGAATGCCCCCTTTACGGCTTTGGACATTAAGGCGGCCTTATTCCGTCTCAACAGTTCAAAAGCTCCAGGACCTGATGGGTTTTCGGCAGGATTCTTTCAACACACTTGGCCGATCACAGGCACGTTACTCACGGAAGCGGTTCTTGAATTCTTCTCTTCGGGTAAGCTGTTGAAGGAAATAAATAACACTTACATTTGTCTTATTCCCAAAACGGATAGACCTGCGAGGATCACGGACTATAGACCGATTTTTTGCTGCAACACAGTTTATAAAATTATTGCCTCTCTTTTAGCTGAGCGCCTGAAAAGAGTTTTGACGGAGGTAGTTAGTAAGGAACAAGGGGCCTTTTTACCAGCGAGAAGTATTGGTGATAACATTCTGCTGCTTCAGGAGCTAATTGGAGAGTATCACTCTGGTAAAAAGATAAACAGTTGCGCATTGACAATAGATCTCTATAAAGCCTTTGACACGATTGGCTGGGATTATTTGCGGGAATGCATGCGCTGCATCGGATTGCCTTCCCGATTTTTCCACTGGATCCTTCAATGCATCCAAACGCCCTCTCTGAGTGCCCTGATCAACAGTATTCCTACTAAGCCTTTTTTGATTCAACGAGGCATTCAACAAGGGGATCCTCTTTCCCCTTACTTATTTACTCTGGCCATGGAGGGTCTTTCCCGATTGTTGTCAAAAATGGTGCATTGCAATGGGCTTTTCCAGTTTCATCATAACTGTAAGGATCTGAACCTGTCTCATTTAATATATGCTGATGATGTTATTCTTCTTTGCAAAGCTGAACCGCAGGTGTTAGCTATCATGATGAACTTGATGACCACATTCTCTCGAAGGTCGGGTATGACCTTGAATTTACAGAAAAGTGGCATCTATGTCTCTTCCGATGTGAGCAACCCGGAAGGCCTTAGCGCTTTGGTTGGGTTAACTCTTCACAGCACGCCTTTCCGCTATCTTGGTGTTCCCATCACCTCGGGCAAACCTCGGTTCTCAGATTTTCTGCCTCTACTGGAGAAATTAAAGAGTCGAATCAACTATTGGCAAAATCGGTTCCTCTCCTTTGCGGCTCGAGTCAACTTGATTGTTTCCGTCTTGACTAGTATGCATGTGCATTGGGCTGCTCATATGACCACCCCTAAAAAAGTTATAAAAGAAATGGAGAGGATTCTAAAGGCCTTTTTATGGACGGGTAAGGCTGTTCAGTGCAAGGGAGCAAAAGTTAAATGGAGTGAGGTTGCTGAAATGAGGCAAAATAAGGTCGAACTTACTTTTAACACTCGTAAAGAGCAAAATAAGGCAAATTCTCTTAGTTTGCTTTTTTCTTTACATATTTTTTATTTAATTTTCTTTTTTGAGTTGTTCTTTAAATTTTAATGTTAACAATTAATTAAAACGAGTTAAATCGTCGAAGTTTTAAATTTGGCACATCTCTGTCACTCAGTGGTGCACAATCAGTGAGTGATAGAGACGTAAACTTTTTTCCTTCAATGTAGTGGTTAGCTTTGCCGCTATAATAAGCAAAGAGAGTTCAAAAGTCAATTTGGTAAGTAGAAAGTATGGAAAAAAACTGCTACGTGTACCAGCATGGAGTTCCAGCAAAAGTGTTTCTAGAACGTTGTCTATCTCCTGTATCAAACATGCAGCTGAAACCCCAAAATCTGCCAATTTAACTGCACCATTTGAATCAACTAGAATGTTCCCAGCCTACAAAGAGAAGGTAAGAAAACAGATTAAGAAAAGGTATTGTGGAAGTTCCAAACCAAAATAGTAAAACCTGAACAGTTCTCTACATACATTGAAAATAGAAAACGCAATGGACATAGTGCAAGGAAAATCATCAAGATCGACTAAAGATTAATTTGGTCAAACCATATATGTTTTATTTTTGCATCCATAGAATTCGGTGAGTATTATTACGTAATGTTTTTAAAATTAGACATAAATTAAATTAGGAACAAAGAAGCTTAAGGTTTAAAATATCCAATGAGTATTACTTTATCATAAATTTGATTAAATAATGAACAAAATTAAAAATTTTAAAATATGATTAAAAGATATTATTTTTAATTTTAAGTTTAATTTAAAAGAGATATTGTTAAATAAAAATTTATTAATTTATTTTGATATATAAAAATTGATTAATTTATAATATTAGCTGATTAATTAATAAATTGTTCGATTTTTAAAAATAAGAATCATTGAGATAAATGGAATTGGAAAGTTAGTAAATTCAAGTTTTTTATTATTGAACTAACCGAATCGGTTAAATTGTTTAATCATTAATTGTAATTCGTATATCCAAGTAAATTATGACTAAATATTATCTTTATAATTAAGAGATTCATGTTTTTTAAGTTAAAAAGCTTTTAAAGAATTAACTTGATTATTTATAAGCATGCTCAACATTTTAATCAATATTCAAATTTCAAATTAACTTAACTTTAATTTATTTTTAAAAAATTCAGTTTAATTTTGTTTGAATTAATTCGAATCAAAATAATATTGTTTTATCAAATAAAATAAAATAAAATTTATAAAATAATATTATTTTATTTAAATTTGATCAAGTTTTGAGTTACTTAAAATGATTTTTAACCCAGATTTAGACTAATTCAATTTCAACCATGTTGAAAAGACCAAAAAAACTCTTAATCACAACAAGGGTGATTGGTGATTCTTTGATTTGGGGTGAAAATACCTTGGAGATTTATTCGGTAAATTCTGCTTATGAGTTTATTACTCGCTTACCTTATCCTCCTGATCCCAACAATCATTGGTCCCGCAGTTGGAAGCTGAATATTCCTTAAAATTTTCGTTTTTTTCTCATTTGGCAGATCCATTGGCAACGCCTTCCAAAGAACTTGTTGCAGTATGAACGTGGTATGACCACCTCTCCTTTTTGTCCTTGTTGTGGTAAGGACTGGGAGAGCAATCTTCATGCCTTACGTGACTATTTATGAGTGAAGTGGTCTGGAATGCTAATTTTGGCACCTGAATGTCTCTTTTTTCCATCTTGATATTGATGCTTGGATTGCGTCCAATGTGCTTGACACTACCTGTCCTTTTGAAAATGTTATCAAATTCGTTGTTGGAGCTTGGATTATTTTTGGTGTGCTAGAATTAAGGAGCTTCTTCATCATGAGATTATGCCCTTGTTAAGTCAACAACGCTGGTACTTAAAGCTTGTTGCCGTGTATTCATGCTTGTATGGGTGATACCACTGGTCTCGGAAAATCCCTCATCCTGACTTTGTTAAGCTTAATGTGGATGGTAGCTCTTTGGGAAATCCAGGCAATGCAAGTTTTGCTGGTCCGTTAAGGGATGAGTTTGGGCGTTGGATTGTTGATTTTTCAGGCTATCTTGGTTGGCAACTAATCTGTTGGCTGAGCTTCAAGCCATCTTTTATGGAATCTCTCTAGCATGGGATCGTGGCTTTAGGAGGGGTTCTTGTTGAATCAGACTCTCTTGCAGCTATTAATCTAATCTCTAGAAATTGACCATGTTCCCATCCTTACTTAGTTATCATTGAAGACATCAGATGTCTTTTGCGGAGGCCTTGGATTTGCTGTCTTAGTCGTATTTTCAGAGAGGGCAATCAGTATGCTGACTTCTTGGCAAAACATGGTTCTTTCTTTCTTTGCATCGGTGGTTTGTGTGGGAGAGTCCTGGCATTTGCCAGTTTTTGCACAATGATGCTTGTTCTGTTTCTTTTATTAGGCATTAGGCCTTTTGTTTTCTGTTTCCATTTCACCAAAAAAAAAATTGTATGGAAGATTAGACTACACGGACGGAAGAGATATGATCCAATACACCTCCGACTCACAAAAAACGGTGTTCTCTCGAGTCTTCTGGCTTTTTTTATCCAAGTGTCAGCCAAAAATCATGCCAAGTCATCATACAGAGAGGTGATCCGGTGCTTCTCGTCCATTTTTTTAAACGCTCTTTCCTTATTATAGCCGCAAAGCTAACTACTACATTACATTTTTATACTGGCCAGAAGAATGAAAAAAGGCTATGAGGCGTCTATATGGGCCTCCAAGTTGCATGAGACCTGAGATATTGCCGAATCGAGGTAAACTCTATGGCCGTGATTGCTCTTCTCTCCTCGACATCACATAGAGCTACGGTGTTCAACTCCATCGTCAGGGATATTCACGCTTTATTTTCCAAAAATTGAACTATTACTCATCGACGTGTTTATCGAGAGAGCAATAGATGTATGAACTGATTGGCGAATTATGCTGGCAACTATGATATCGGGTCATTTATTTTGTAAATCCACCCATTAGGTGCCATCTACTCCTCTTGGAGGATATGTCGGGGACCGAGTTCTCTCGCAATATTCTGTAACATTTCTTATTTCCATTTATATATAAAAAAAGGATACATCTCTATCACTCACTGACTGTGCCTCTCTCCACAAGAAAGAGATCTCCACAGCTTTCATTGACAGTAATGTTTGCACTTCAAGATGATTTGATCGAAACTGTTTACAATCCTAGTAACAAGTATAATTAGTTGCTCTTTCAGTAAAAACTGTGATTTGAATAATCATTCATATATAGCAAAAATTTCTGTAACTTTATTATATCATGATTATACGTTGTTATAATTTAAAATTATATATATATATATATATATATATATGAAAAAAGGTGAAATTTTTATAAATTTTATGAAATATGATTATTAATGAAATTCTTAATTAATTGTTTTTATGATTATAATTTTATTATACCTAAAGAGATTCATGTTTGCTTAGTATAAACTTTAATTATTAAACATAATATTTGAGGGGATTTTTTTACATTGAATCGAAGAGAAAGCAAACAAAAATTGGTATACTTATAACACTCTAAGGACGAGAGGGAAAAATAAAATCGATATCAAGGTTTCGAGTAAGGAATTACTCTTAACAAACTTTTAGTTAGATTGACTTATGAATGAATCTTCTAATATTAAAAAGGAAAAAAATATAAATATAAATGTTAGTGTCGTTATTTTCTATATTTTTGTGTGTTAATTTTCTTTATTCTTGAGGTTTGAAGTTGTACTTAATAGAAATTAATCTTGTTTTATGTAAAGGTATATTTTGAAACCAAATAGAAAGAACCACGACAGTTTTGGGACAAAAAAGAGCTGAACTAGACGTTGACACTAATTAGATGTGGCCTCGTGCAACAATCAAAAGCATGAAATGCAACACATGGAGCCCAAGACCAAAACATATAAGCTTGCGTTTCAAGAAGCTACAACAGATGAGAAATGCATCAAACGACAGCTAAGAGGACGCAACATGTGGACTGACGCAACAAATAGAGCAGGCTTTAGTGGCTTGCGGGAAGAGCTCATTAAATGGGCCCATCGAATCAACAGTGTCGACAGAATAAGGATTATATAAGACAGAAAATTAAGTCAAGAGGACCCAACAACAAATAATCACGCAAAAAGGGAGGAGCAAATTAAAACAGGTGGCATTTTTTTAATTGGAGAATCACGCTGTTGCGTGACCCAGCCAGCATCTACGCAAGGAGTCCTAAAATTGATACAAGAAAAGAACGCAAAGGGGGGAGAGAATAGGAGGAGTGCGGCGGCTGAGGGAGAATGAGAAAATCACGCTAAAGGTAAAGAGGAGTGGGGTAGGCCGTGAGTGTAGTGTTGGATAATGAATCAACAGTAAGTGGGGGCTGGACAAAAATCAAGCAGAGAACGCTGGTGACTTCGGCTGGGAGATGAGGTGCTGGCGCAGTGCGTGAACCATATGTGAGAATATATAGTAGGAAGGCTGCCGCAGCTAGAAAATAGAGGAGGATGCCTGCAACAGTCCCAACGCTAGTGATAATTGGAATAGATAGGGAAGTCACGATGTTAGGTAACTAAATTTTTATTTCTTGGTTTACGGAATCCTAGTTATTGAACTTTGCATGTTATGAGATTTTGTTCTTTATTTCAATCGATTTATTAGTCAAGTATCAATTATTTTTCTGGGTCATTATTTGATTGTTTAACTTGACAGCTAGCACAACTAGTTTGTGTCTTTATTCAATCAATTGCTAGATTAAAAAAATTGACGTTCAATTCTTTTAATCAAAAGTAGCGACTAAGATTTTTGTCTACTACGTTAGGGACATGATTCTAGGAAAAATAATTGTCTAGACTAAATGTACATCATATGTATGTTGTCTAGTTCGTCGATTTTCTTGATTCGTAAAGCAATTAATTAATTAAATCTGAGATTGTATCCAGGTTATTAATTAATAAGGGTTAATTCAAATACATGTTTTGGTTAACTAAACATAAGAGAAAATAGGTAAAGAAATTTACCACGACGAATGCTAAACTAATAAATTGGTTATTTTTAGTGTCGATGATCAACACAAGTTCAATAACGAAGGAGACCGGAAACCAAGATTTATTTCTATTGATTGTTAAATTCTCATTATTTTGTTTTTAGTATTTTTCAATTTCAATTCCCAATTAAATTCTGTTTAATTCACAATTACAAAACCCCCCATTTCGTTACTTTGTTTTAGTTTTAAACTCGCTAACCTTTACCGTTAAAAATTTCTCGTGGGAACGATCCCTACTTTCCACTACTACATTAATTTGTGTTGCAGGAAGTTGTTTTTTTTTATATTTGGTTGCAGGCGACAACATTCACCAAATTTTGGGGCCGTTGTCGGGAAATTTCTTGACGGTTTTGTTAGTGATGTTTTTGTTTTTTTTGGTTTTGTTTCTCTTGGTTACCTTGTCTTCTGTCTGTTTTAGTTCCACAATTTTTTTTCGATCTTTTAGCAGCATGGCTCACTATCAGTATACTTTTGATTCTGATTTTTCATATTATCCTTGTTATGATAATGAGTTTCCATCTGTTGCTACTTCCAATTTTTACAATCAAGTTGCAGATTTCACACCCTTAGCCGCGAAGTACCAAGGGATGACCAACATACTAAGGTATGTAAAGTTTGCTCATTTTTGGGTTATTCTTTTTGTACGTGTCCTGTTATACAGTACAAATTCGCTTCTCCACTGAGCTATTATAAAGAGCAGTCATACTTCGAGCTAGAGCTCCGCCTCCGCCTCCACCACAAGCTAATAAGATGTCGTTGGAAGAGATCGTAATGAGTTTGGCAACAAGCACTCTTCAATTCCAGCAGGTAACGAGGAGTAGCTGCAATACCTTGGAAGATCAATTAAGCCACTTAACGGAGAGAATGGAAGCCCTAATGTCTGCAAGAATTTTTAACCAACAAGAGAGTGATGCGGAGGAGGAGTTGTGCATTCCTTCAAAGAGTGAAGATCATTTAGAGAACCTAGAAGCAATAAAGGAAGAGCAAGCAGAGTTAGGAGAGGAAGAGGTTATAATTCGAGAAAAGATGGAGGATGTGCAACCCCCTAAGGTAAACGATGTAGTTCATGTTATCGCTAACCAAATTTCGTTTCCTTTTCTTAGTTGTTTACAGGTACAAGAAGAAGAAGAACAGGAAGAGCCGCAAGAAGTGCAATTTTTAGGAGAGCTGCAGGCGAGCGAGCTGAAGACCAAAGGTGGCAAGCAGGATGTTGAGTCTCTACAACCATTGACGTTACTTTTACAGAGTCCATCCTGGTGTGAGAAGGGCGATGCCCGAAAAGACGAGTGGACATTAGAGTATGATGGTGAAGCGATGAAGTTCCACTCATTAGAAGTCATAGAGCATCGTGCTAATAAAGAGCCTACTTCGAGGGAAGGTGGTCCAGGCTCCTCGCAGAGTTTAAGCATGCTTCCTGTTGGACTCAATCATCCATTCGATAATGGATGACGTACATATGCCAAGGGTCAAGCTTATGACCTTTGATTAGCGCTTAATGGGAGGCACCCCATTCGTATCCCTTTCTTAATTTTATGTGTTTTTTTACAATTTTCTTTTATTTTCATTCTTAGGTTTAATTCCGTTTAGTTAGGAATTTAATTTTATATGTTCAATTCTGCATTTCTAATTTTTGTCTTTTAATTAAAAAAAGAAAAAATTCATGCTTTCCACCGCCCTCTTTCTTTTCCCACTTCTTCTTTCCTTGAGCTTTTCTCCCATTATTGTCAACTGCAGCTGATGCACATCAATATTCAATTCTTGGGCATTAAATCACACTTACCATCCATTAAACAATTTCTATCCTAGTCTTCATCGACAACCCACCCACCAACCCTAACTTGCGATTTCATTGATTGCGTTGTTGTCTTGTGCCATTGCAAGTTTATTTCACAACTTCAACACAATGCCAAGGAAATAGAGTGACTCCTGTAGCGCATGGAGCGCATATTAGACAGATTGGAGCGCAATCAGCTTGCTTTCTTCGAACAGTAGAAATTTCAACTGCCTTTTGCTACAACACCTTGATGCATTAACAGAGAAGCTTCTTAAACCTTTACTTTCTTTATTTTCTTGTGTTTTTCTTTTTGCGAGTACATTGAGGACAATGTAGATTAAGTGTGGGGGGAAACATTGAATGTTTGTGTGACTGTGTGTTTTGAATTTACTGTTTCTTTCTTCATTTTGATTTTGATTTTTTTTCTGTCTTTTAATTTGCATGTGATGTGTGTTAAACCATTAAATTCTATCTTAGTAGTTGGAATGAGACTGAATTGTGTGCTTGAAGTCAAATTAGGCCAATTGAATAAAAGGTGAATCATGCTGATTGATTAAAATAGTTGGTTACATAAGCTTGCACAAAAATGGATGCTTGAGTGATTAGGTAATGTATAAAAGCATAATGGATTTTCAATTGAGCCTATGTGAAGATTTGAGCCTATATGACTCCATTCAAAAGTCATTTCATTTCTCTTTGTGTGTGATACTCCCTTAGGCATTACCTTCAGAACTTGCTCTGAACCGGTTTGAATCTATTAGATGCATGCTAGATAGAAATGATTAAGGCCCTATTTCTTTTAACCCTTGTCTTAAATGACCCACTTTTCTTATTTACCCTTGCAAACCCCTTTGAGCCTTTACCGCTTTTGTTTCTTAAAAAAAACTCATTTTAAAACAACAAACCCCGTTAGCCTTACCTATTCACAAGTTTAATAAAGTACTAAGTTAGCTAGTTTTGGGACTTTTGGCTTTATTTTATTTTCTGAGATGAGTTTACTAGTACCTCTACTCATATAGTACATTGTATTTATCTGTTGTTTTGATTATTGTTCCCTTAGTATTAAAAAAAACAAAAAAGGAAGAAAAAAAGAAAGAAAAAAGCAAAAAAAAGGAAAAAGAAAAAAAGAAAAGGATCAAGTATAGTAGCAAAAATAAATTCTAAGTAATTAGTTTATTTTCATACAATTCTCATAAATACATTTTGTTGTCCCTTGGTTTATTTAGTGCTTTATGACTGCTTGTGAAGAACCCTTCTAAATCTTTTTGACTCACTTTAACCTTAGCCCCATTACAACCTCAAATAAAGTCCTTTTGATCTATTTTAGCATGTAATCACTGTAGAAGAGAATTGGTGTATTTGCAAGCCTATGGTAGTGTGATTTCCTATAGGGAGTTTTTGAGCAAAACACAACCTATAAACACTTGAGTGAAATGAGTGAATTTCGTGAGGAAAATCCATTGTGAGTTTATGCTTATCTTTGAATGATAGTTTCATAAGTTGAGTTTGTTTATGTGCACCGATGAAAACTAATTATGATGTATGTGGTAGCTTGACATTTGATTGGCCAAAGTTTGAATAATTGCATGTGTTTAGTTTCTTTGAAAATGAATTGATAGAATTTGATGGTCATGTTTAATTTGCTCGAGGGCGAGCAAAAGGTTAAGTGTGAGGGAGTTTGTTAGTGTCGTTATTTTCTATATTTTTGTGTGTTAATTTTCTTTATTCTTGAGGTTTGAAGTTGTACTTAATGGAAATTAATCTTGTTTTATGTCAAGGTGTATTTTGGAACCAAATAGAAAGAACCACGACAGTTTCGGGACAAAAAAGAGTTGAACTAGACGTTGACACTAATTAGACGTGGCCTCGTGCAACAACCAAAAGCATGAAATGCAACACATGGAGCCCAAGACCAAAACATATAAGCTTGCGTTTCAAGAAGCTACAACAGATGAGAAATGCATCAAACGACAGCTGAGAGGACACAACATGTGGACTGACGCAACAAATAAAGCAGGCTTTAGTGGCTTGAGGGAAGAGCTCATTAAATGGGCCCATCAAATCAACAGTGTCGGTAGAATAAGGATTATATGAGACAACAAATTAAGTCAAGAGGACCCAGCAGCAAATAATCATGCAAAAAGGGAGGAGCAAATTAAAACAGGTGGCATTTTTTTAATTGGAGAATCACGCTGTTGCGTGACCCAGCCAGCAGCTACGGAAGGAGTCCTAAAATTGATACAAGAAAAGAACGCAAAGGGGGGAGAGAATAGGAGGAGTACGTGAGCTGAAGGAGAATGAGAAAATCACGCTAAAGGTAAAGAGGAGTGGGGTAGGCCGTGAGTGTAGTGTTGGAGAATGAATCAACAGTAAGTGGGGGCTGGACTAAAATCAAGCAGAGAACGCTGGTGACTTCGGCTGGGAGATGAGGTGCTGGCGCAGTGCATGAACCATCTATGAGAATATATAGTAGGAAGGCTGCCGCAGATAGAAAATAGAGGAGGATGCCCGCAACAGTCCCAACGCTAGTGATAATCGGAATAGATAGGGAAGTTATGATGTTGGGTAACTAAATTTTTATTTCTTGGTTTACGGAATCCTAGTTATTGAACTTTGCATGTTGTGAGATTTGTGTTCTTTATTTCAATCGATTTGTTTGTCAAGTGTCAATTATTTTTTTGGGTAATTATTTGATTGTTTAATTAGACAGCTAGGTGCGCAACTAGTTTGTGTTTTTATTCAATCAATTGCTAGATTAAAAAAGTTGACGTTCAATTCTTTTAATCAAAAGTAGCGACTAGGATTTTGTTCTACTACGTTAGAGACATGATTCTAGGAAAAATAATTGTCTAGGCTAAATATACATCATATGTATGTTGTCTAGTTCGTCGATTTTCTTGATTCGTAATTAATTAAATCTGAGATCGTATCCAGGTTAATAATTAATAAGGGTTAATTCAAATATATGTTTTGGTTAACTAAATATAAGAGAAAATAGGTAGAGAAATTTACCACGACAAATGCTCAACTAATAAATTGGTTATTTTTAGTCTCGATAATCAACGCTAGTTCAATAACAAAGGAGACCGAAAACCAATATTTATCTCTATTGATTGTTAAATTCTATTGATTTTGTTTCTAGTTATTTTTTTCAATTTCAATTTCCAACTAAATTCTGTTTAATTCACAATCACAAAACCCCCTTTTATTGTGTAACTACTAACGTCTGAATTCCTCGTGGGAACGATCTCGACTTTCCACTACTACATTAATTTTTGTTGCAAGAAGTTGGTTTTTTTTTATATTTGGTTGCAGGCGACAGCATTCACCAGGTATGGATACATTAGAAAAGTATCTTGCCAACTTAAACTGCAAGCAGAAGACAGTGGAATTTGAGTTAGAGAATGGCAGAAAAGTGGTGTTTATGGGAGATAGAAAAGTCAGTCCACCTCGGGTTATTTCGGCTATGCCAGTAGAGAGAATGTGGAAGAAGGGGTGTGAAGCATATTTGGCCTATGTGTTAGACACGAATGCAGATAGATGGAGGTTAGAAGATATTCCAGTAGTCAGGAAATTCCCGGATGTCTTTCCCGAGGAATTGCCAGAACTATCTCCACCCAAGGAAATTGAGTTTCCCATTGAGCTTCTTTCAGGTACTACGCCGATCTCAATTCCGCCTTACCGAATGGCTTCGGCGGAATTGAAGGAGCTTAAAGAGCAACTAGAAGATTTGTTGGAGAAGGGTTACATTAGGCTGGGCTCGTCGCCTTAGGGAGCTCCAGTCCTCTTTGTGAAGAAGAAAGATGGGTCATTGCGAATGTGTGTGGATTATAGGAAGCTCAATCATGCCACCATTAAGAATAGATATCCGGTCCCGCGCATATCACCAATTGCAAGAGTCTTTTCCAAGATAGATTTGAGATCAGGTTACCACTAGTTGAGGATAAAAGAGACCGATGTGTCAAAGACTGCTTTTAGAACACGGTATGGCCACTTTGAATTCTTGGTTATGCCTTTTGGGTTAACGAATGCACCTGCAGTTTTTATGGATTTGATGAATAGAGTCTTCAAGCCTTTCTTAGACCAATTTGTCATAGTCTTTATTGATGACATATTGGTTTATTCCAAGAGTGATAAGGAGCATGAAGAACACTTGAGGCTTGCTTTGGGGACATTGAGGAAGGAAGAGTTATATGCCAAATTCGATAAATGTGAATTTTGGCTAAGGAAAGTGGTGTTCCTTGGACATGTAATTTCGGAAAGAGGAGTGCATGTAGATCCAAGGAAGATAGAAGCGGTGGTGAAATGGGAAGTACCGAAGAATGTAGCTAAAGTGAGAAGTTTCTTGGGATTAGCCGAGTATTACAGGAGGTTTGTGGAGGGCTTTTCTATAATAGCTGCTCCACTTTCCAAATTGACAAGGAAGAATCAGAATTTTCTGTGGACTGAGGAGTGCCAGAGCAGTTTTGAGGAATTGAAGAATAGGCTCACAACTGCACCGATTTTGACATTGCCTTCTGGTGATGATGGATACATTGTGTACAGTGATGCCTCAAGAAAGGGATTAGGGTGTGTGTTGATGCAAGGAGATAAAGTGATTGCCTATGCTTCTAGGCAATTAAAGCCTTATGAAATGAACTATCCTACACATGACTTGGAATTGGTTACTATAATTTTTGCATTGAAGATTTGGAGACATTACTTGTATGGAGTTACTACTAGGGTGTTTACAGACCACAAGAGTCTTAAGTACCTGTTGAGCCAGAAAGAGTTGAATTTGAGACAGAGAAGATGGTTAGAATTGTTAAAGGATTATGACTTAATGATAGATTACCATCTGGGGAAAGCTAATATGGTAGCATATGCACTGAGTAGGAAGTCCACTATCGCACATATGGAAACGGTGTACCTTCCTTTGCTGAAGGAATTAGCCAGACCTAATGTGACATTAAGACAAGTTGAGCCTGATTGTGTGTTGACAAATTTTAGAGTGAGGCCGGTATTGAATGAGAAGATTAAGGAATTGCAAGAACAGGATGAATATTTGAGCAAACTCCGAGAAGAACTTAAAAGTGGTAAACATTCCGAGATCGAGATAAGAAAAGATGGATTGATGCTTATGGACAACAGATTATGTGTTCCAAACATGTTAGAGCTAAAAGATGAGATTCTGAATGAGGCGCACAATGCTTCTTATACGATGCACCCAAGGAGTTCGAGGATGTATCGGGATTTGAAAGAGCATTTTTGGTGGAAGGGAATAAAAAAGGATGTTGCAAAGTATGCTAAAAGATGCTTAATGTGCCAGCAAGTTAAAGCTGAACTCCAAGCACCTTCAGGCAAGCTTAATCCTTTGTAGATTTCGGAATGGAAATAGGAAAAGATTATAATGGATTTCTTGATGGGATTACCGAGAACTAGCAGAAAGCATGATGCAATATGGGTGATTGTTGATAGATTAACTAAGTCAGTACATTTCTTTCCAATTCGAGAGAAAAATTCTTTAAATGCTTTAGCTAAGAAGTATGTGGATGGGATAATCAGACTTCATGGTATTCCAAGTTTGATAGTCTCGGATAGGGATCCTAGGTTCACCTTCAGGTTCTGCGAAAGCTTACAAGAGGCTCTGGGGACTAAATTGCATTTTAGTATAGCTTTCCATCCACAGATTGATGGACAATCGGAGAGGACAATACGGATTTTGGAGGCAATGTTGAGAGCTTGTGCTATGGATTTTAAAGGTTCGTGGGATGATCACCTACCTTTAATTGAGTTTGCTTACAATAATTCCCATCACTAGGAAATTCAGATGGCACCTTATGAAGCTTTGTATGGTAGGAGATGCAAAACTCCTATCTGTTGGGATGAGGAAGGTGAAAGGAAGCTTGTAGGACCTGAGTTGGTACAGGTTACAGTTGATAAGATTAAACTGGTGAAACGGAGGCTTAAAGCAGCTCAAGACAAGATGAAGAGTTACACGGATGCCTATAGAAAAGAGATGGAATTTGAAGTGGGAGATAAGGTGTTTCTTAGAGCTTCTCCATAGAAAGGTGTTTTGAGATTTGGTAAAAAGGGTAAGCTTAGTCCAAGATACATAGGCCCATATGAGATCATCGAGAGGATTGGGCCTTTAGCTTATAAGTTAGCTTTGCCACCGGAGTTATCTAATATTCACAATGTATTCCACGTATCAATGCTGAGGAAGTATAGATCGGATCCTTCACATATAGTTCAACCTTCAAAGGTTCAATTAAGGGAGAATTTGACATATGAGGAGCAACCAGTGGAGATCTTAGATTCGAAGGAAAAGGTATTAAGAAACAAGACTGTAAAGTTGGTTAAAGTCTTGTGGAGGAACCATTCGATGGAGGAGGCAACATGGGAGCCTTTGGAAGCCATGAAGGAGAAGTATCCATACCTCTTCATGGACTTAGGTAAGAATTTCGAGGACGAAATTCTTTTAGGAGGGGAGAGTTGTTGGGTTCCGAATTTTTATTTATTTATTTATTTTATTATTTATTCTTTCTTTTGATTTAATTGTTTTATTATTATTTTTTAGTCGAGTCTTTAAATTAACAAGGATGAATGGGGTATTGAAAGTTGAAATTGAAATTAGAATGAAGGGTTAGGATTAAGTTAGATTAAGTAGTAGTAGGCTTG
>JAOQMR010000006.1:23881101-23891210 GCA_027563865.1 Erythroxylum pelleterianum | reverse complement strand
TGAGCCTTAATTGGCCATTGTAACTGATGATATTGATTTATTAATAAAAGGGAATTGGCCCAACTTATTTGTCATTATTGCTTTCGCATTTTCTGTTACTGAAATGTTAAAGATGGGATTGTGTTTGCTCTAGCACGCCACCTTCGCAAGGTGCGGACTCGGATATCACCGACGATGTCGGGTTCGGGCCAGGCGGGGGTGGGGCGTTACACATATGACATCTCATTCTCATATCGTAGAATCCGTCACATCATATGAAGGATCTAATCAAATCATTATTGATAATAGACACACTTTTTCCTATAATCTTCATCTTCCAGATATATTAATTGTTCCTTACATTACTATTAATCTTTTATCTATTACAAAATTTGTCAATGATAATTCATGTTTCATTGAATTTAATCCATTTGGTTATGTTGTGAAGGACCTCAACTCTTAAATACCGCTACTCGTAGGCCCCATTCATAACAATCTCTATCACATGAAGATTCCACTGCAATTCATAAATCTAGTTGCTCTTGTAACTAAATCCGCTTCAATGAAGTTATGGCATCAACGTCTTAGTCATCCATGTCATTCCATATCATCCAGATTAGTTCCTATTTTGCAATTTTAAAAATGTTCTCAATCCATATACTTCTTGTCTTTAAGGCAAAAGTGTTAATTTTTTCTTTTCTTTTCTCTATCTTATCACATTTCTATCAAACCTTTACAACTAATTCATTGTGATATTTTGGATCCCTCCTTGTCTCTTTCCCACTTTGATTGTCGATAGTTTATTATCTTTGTAGACGATTTTAGTCATTTTACTTGACTTTTTCCTCTAACCCGTAAAAATCATGCCTTGCTTTATTTTCAATCTTTTAAAACCACCGTTGAAAATCTATTCTCCACTACTATACAAACCTTTCAATGTGATGGAACTCCTGAACTCACCAAAGGTGCCTCTACTCACTATCTACTTTCCACTAGATTCACTCCTCGCATCTCTTGTCCTTATACACCTCAATAAAATGATCTTGCTAAATAGAAAATTCATCACATAACTGAAACTGGCCTCACCCTCCTTCATGCCTCTCTCCCCAAGTCTCTCTAGTATGAAGCTTTCACCATTGTTGTTTATCTTATCAATCTCTTACCCATTCTTGTTCTTTATCACAAATCCCCTCATGAAGTCCTACACTGTACTCAACCTAACCTTACTCATCTTTGAGTCTTTAGATGTGCCTGTTTTCCTTATTTGGGTTCCATTCATGAAGAAAAACTTATACTAAGTCCTTTAGATGTGTTTTTCTTGGTTATGCCTCACAATATAAAGGATATTGGTACTTTGATTCCACCACCTTTAAGTTTTATATTTCCCGTCATATCCTCTTCCTCTTCTCCTATTTTTTTACCTTTACCTCTTCCCACTCCACCTTCCACACCCCCCCAACACCTCCCCCCCTTCCATTACTTTCTTCTTCTCATCCCATGATCACTCGTACTCAAAGATTACACCTATACCCCTCGTCACTTTTTTTAATTATGTTAATTACATTGTCACCATCTCAAATACTCCTTTTGATCCCAAATCCTTTACTCAAGTTAACAAATTTCCTCACAAATGTCAAGCTATGCTTGATGAGTTTAACGCTCTATATTGCAATGACACATGGATTCTTGTTCCTCCCCCGCCAAACACAAATATTGTCAGTTGTATATGAGTTTTTTGCACTAAAAAAAATCTTAATGGTTCTCTTGAGCATTATAAAACTCATCTTATAGCCGAAGGTTATCATCAAAGCCCAAGTGTTGATTACACTACTACTTTCAATCCTATTGTCAAAGCTACAATTATTCGCATCATCATTGCCTTGGCTATGTTTCATAATTGCCCTATTCGTTAACTTGAAGTTAATAATGCCTTTCTTCATGGTTAATTATAGAAACTTATTTACATGTCTTAACCCCCTAGCTTTACAAATCCCCACCATCCTCACTATGTTTGTAGACTTCATAAAGCCTTACATGGTCTCAAACAAGCCCTTCGAGCCTGGTTTCATAGCCTAAGTCGAAAACTCCTTAAACTACACTTTAAGCCCTCTAAGTCTAATACCTCTCTTTTCAATTATACTACCTACTCTCACATAACCTTACTATTAGTTTATATGGATGATATCTTAGTAATTGTTTTTTCAGCCTCCTTTATCATAACACTTATCCATGATCTTATCTATGTCTTTTCTATAAAAGACTTAGGTTCACTTCATCATTTTCTAGGTAACAAAGCCCACCCCACTTTCCAAGGACTTCTTTTCACCCAAACACAATATACCAAAGATATTCTTCTCCTCATAGACTTTGATAAATCTAAATCAATTCATACACCCATCACTCCATCACTTACATTGTCTAAAAATCATGGTGTTCCGCTCTCTGATCCTATTGAATCTCGTTGTATTGTTGGTACACTTCAATATCTTTATCTTACCTGTCCTAATATTCAATTTGTTGTTAATAAGGTATTTCAATTTTTATAGTATCTTATTGACATTCACTAGTATGCTGTGAAACGGATTCTATGATATCTCTTCTTCACACCCTCTCATGGTATTCATTTCAAAAAATCTTCCAACCTTTTCTTGCAAGCCTATTATGATGTTGATTCCTGGTTATCCTAATGATCACCATTTTACCTCTGATGCTCAATCTAGTGCTGAAGTAGAGTACCGCAACATTGCTTTTGCTTCTGCAGAATTATGTTAGATTACTGCTCTTCTTGGTAAATTAGGTTTTGCCAATCTTTCTCCTACTCTCTGGTATGACAATCTCAATGCTACCTTTTTAGCCTCGGATTTGGTTTCTCATGCTCTTATCAAGCATAATGAAATTGACATTCATTCTGTTCACGATATAGTCACCAGCAAAGCTTTATTCATTAGCCATGTTTCATCCTCTGCTCATATCATTGCTATTATGATCAAAGCTCTTTCCTCTTTAACTTTTCAACAACTGCGAGATAAGCTCACAATCTCATCCTCTCGTGAGCTTAGGGGGCTGATAACATCTCAGTCATCTTAACCATCATCTATTATATATTTTGTCACTAGTTTCACATTTATATATCACTTCTGTTGTAATTCTTTATTTAGTCTTATCTTTATTTTATTTATGCTTATCTATTTTTCATCAAAGATGTATATTAAGGGTTGTTTTCCCTGGTTAATAACACACAACAAAACACTACCATTTCTTCCTATTTCTCTCTTTCAACCCTAATATAACATTGATAAATTAAATACATTTTTTTCATAATCATAAATTATATTAAAGTGTAAGATCAAATATATTATTACACCAAATATAAATTATAGGGAATATCATAAAAGAATTCACAAGTATTCCTAAATATAATTATTTTACTTGAAGAAGGACTTTTCTATCTACTGAAAATTATAAAAGGCCTCATATTTACTTTTAGGGAATAAAAATATAATATCCATTGAGATTAGATAAAACAGCAAAAATTTCTCCGCATGTATAAATTAAATTCTAATGAATGTAGGATTAATGCGATTTTTAGTTGAAAATAACATTTTCTAGTTTTTAATTTCTAATTTACATTTCAAAAAATTTGAATGAATTAGAATCGAAAAATCAAAATGAAATGGCATAAGCATGAGCAACTTGAACTTCCAATGGGTGAGCCCTCCACATTATTGACATAAAAATGGGTTAGCAATCATGGTTGGCCCCGGTACTTTTGATCATTTCTAATTTTGCAGCAAACGTCTGATGTGATATTCTTTTTGTTGGAGGCAAATGGCTCACCAAATAGTTGGTTGCTTGCGGGTCTTGTTATTGAAGTTATCAATTCCCTCTCTCTCCTCTCTCCCTCCAGGTTGTAGTGCTCTCTATCTTTGGCTTCGAGATTTTTGTGGATATTGACTAAAATAGTAAAGCTCATCATTATTTGACCGTATATTCATTTGATCAGAGAAAATAAAGGCAGGCAAGAAATGAAAGAGAAAATTTTAGTAGATACAAGGATAGAGACTAATGAAACGACATGTCTAGCTGACCTATTAACTCATCAGTCTCATTTGACATTTTTTTATCAACTTTATTTGTTTAACTCAGTCCAAATAAGGCAAAGTTGCTCCCTCTAAAATTAATACGGTAAAAGAAATGTTATTGTATAGATTTAGCTACGATCCAAGTTTTGGTTTAGTGTCCCAGTGTTATTAGTCTAATGACTCAAGATGATAACATCAATCTCGTGAATGATACTGATCAAGTGCAACCGTGAACTGAACGGTCAAATTCCAGAAACAGTTGCTTACAAGAAGGAAATTGTTGTATGTGTTGCAACTTTAATCTTTTTGATGGACAACATACCAAACTCGATAGCATATGGAGCAAATGAAAGCGTCCTTCACGTTGTTCATGCTAGTTGCGACCTTATGGAGCGGATAGACAAGACAGACGACGAGAAGGAAAGCGTTGGGGTTTTGACAAGTTATGTTTTATCTCATGTGGAAAGAACCATAGTGGGTCTTAGTCTATTCTACAGGCATTGACAAGCTTAGTTACATCAATCAACTTTTTTTAGGGTTTTTTTTTTCCACAATGGACTTTCGAAAGGATCCTAGATAGGCTGGAACACTGTAGGACTCACTAGCATGGGTAGGGTGGGTAAGGAGCAACGGGTCTCATCATAATCCTTTCCTGAGATATAATAACAGCCATATTTTCAAAGTCCCCGTCTATTTCAACATCTTAGTCCAAGTACAGTTCTGTGAGGTCTAAATCAAGGTTAGACTTGTACGTTGTAGTGGTAATTAATATATATCTGTAATGCTACTAAACCCGATCGATGGAAAAATTAGGATAGATTTTGAACTCATTAATGACTAGGCTACTTTAAGCAGAACAAGAACAATTTTCATATTTCTAGTTTCTTATAATTCATCCACCCCAACCCTGGCCTCGATTTGAAGTAAATCGTTTGTTGGGGTGGTGTTGCGCCGTGATCCTATTATCGTCACTATTACATTCGTAAGTTACACGATATTCAAATTTGGATTGATTAGCTTTGCATCAGTCAATGTAGAATCTCAACATGATCTTAAAATCTAGATTAGTAATTAAGATTTATTGACGGATAATGATTAATAAAAGACAATTTCAATCATCAACAGCACTTTTATTATAAGAGTTTCCCATCCAAGTATGGACTTCTAATTCATATATTGACAAGAAATGTTAACTGTTGGGGGAATATATATAATGCCTTCAGTTGACATTCCAAAACACTATAGCTGCTCCTTAAAAATTAACTACTGCTGTTGCCTTTGTGACAATTCTTCCTGAGCAAATTATACATACCCACATCAAACTATTTATTCTGTGTCTTCTCTGTAATATCTCCAATTTTCAAAGATGCTTCTTTCTGTATATAAATCAAGTGTCATTGTTAACAAAGTAAAGTTGTAGCTCAACACTTGGAGATTCCTGCACAGTGTACAGTAACGATGGCATAATCTTACTTTCATCCCAACAAAAGAAGCTTAAATTGCTATAAAGCCGTACACCTAAAAGGGTTGTCGAAGGTCACTTGTAGGTTATAAGTAAGCAAGCTTATTTATTATACTAAAAAGGGTAAATAATAACTTAGTGTTAAATCTTTTTAATTAAGTTTTAAATTTTCTAAAATGAAATTTATGAATTTAAAATATTTATATAGTTAACAATAATATAAAATAAAAAAGAGAATCATAAAAAATCAAATCATCATAATCAATTCTTGTTATATTTACCACCTCTTGTTTTTATTTAAATAAATGTTTTGAATTCATAACTTATATTTAAATAAAAAAATTAAAAGTTTACCACTCAACGAGTTATTATTAATATTTCAAACATCTTTTTCAGATGCCTGAAAATTCAGTACAATATGGGGAAAAGTATTAAGGAAATACTATCAGAATATATCTTCACAGCAAGGTTTCTGATAACATATTTTAAGTAAATGGTGTATGTGAATGCTCATGTTCCTCAATTATTGAGAACCACACGTGTCTCTGTCCCTCGCCTCTTTCCTCAGGTCGAAACATTACGCACATGATTTTTAAACAGTAACTTGATTGAGAAAGACAGAGAGCGAGCCACCTTCTTTTTCCTCTTGCAAATTTAAATTCGGTATGGTGGAGCCTTCTCAAACTTTTCTATTGAAGGACCCCGTAAATTAAATTACTAGAAATATATTTAAAAAGTGGGTGTGGGGGACTTTCTTTTCTAAAGCAATTTTTAGGTTGGCACACTTGCTACTTCTTTTGACTATTTAGCACCAACTTACCATTGTATATATATTTATATCTTGTTTTACTTTATATGTTTAGAGAAAGATATATTCCTGTGGCTTCTTCAGGTTTATATGGCAAAACTTTAAAATTCCTATAACCTAGCATGCACGAAAATGAAGTTTCAAAAAAAGAAAAAAAGAAAATCTATTTCTATAAAATAAAAGAAACCAACACGTTGGCTATTTAATGATTACTAAAAAACTATTAACAATTAGCTATTTAATCAATCTCTTTTAAATAATAATTAAAAATAAACTTATATTTGTATTATTTATAATAATAAATACTGATATTCATCAAATAAAACCGTTGAAATTACAATTTAGGTATAAACTGACTTTCTCTTTTGTTGAGGAGTATACTTGATTGAATTCCCCTTAATAGTTCAACTACTTTGTTCTGTCTTTAATAATTTGTGTATTTTGTTTCTTTCACAAGCAACTTAGCTCAGGATTGCGACACGTTGCCTAATACTTCAAAAGTTGAAAGGCATCTGGGAGAGGTTTAGATTTTGGAAAGTTATGTCTGTCCTTGAGGAGAAGTTGAGTTCATTCGCATACGGTGGGCGATGCTTCAATTCAATTCATCAAATAAGTAAGCATAGAATCTTAGGTATTAGACAAGAGTTGTTGCCACAGTCTGAAGGGGCCATGAAGACTTGCCTTTTTAGAGTCATTTCTGACCCACTAAAATTTATTAGACAAGCCAATTACTCACTATATACGACTGATGATTAATGCCTATTTTAGTCCACAAATGAAAGTTTTCTTTGATGATGATCAGATTTAGGGCCACCCCCAATCAATCAAAAATCTTCATCTTTCTCTCTAATGTCTTCAGAGGCAGTTGAAATATCATGTCCAATTTTCCACTCAAGGGTTTTGCAGGACCTTAGCTCTTGAATAAGGACAAGAATAATCTCCATTGCTGGTCCAAACTCATCACGTATGGTTTATTTGATAACCTGTATCTCAGTATTTGAATCATTTCTTTCCAATAAATTAAATGGCATGATAGGAGACAGTCCCTTTTTAAAAAGAAATTCTACCACACTTGTACTTTTTAAATTTGAAGATTGAATTTGAGATGATAAATACTATTGGATTTTTTTTAGATCGAAAATTGGATCTTTAATTCGGAAAAAAAGTGAATAATGTGTTTATAAAGTTGAAGATGATTCTATATGCCAACACTTTCCTCTAACTTTTCACTAAAATAATGGAAGCTCTTTCAAAACGTATTCACAATGAAGATAGGGGTTGATTGAAATTATGATTTGTCTATAAAAAATAAGAAATTTCATTAATTTTAATTTTCCAGAAACAAAAAAAAAAAGTAAACAAGAAAAAGAACGGCTGCCAGTGGCATTTTTCTATATTACCTCTATTCGTATAGCTTATAAGTATGGATGCTGACTAGGGTTTGGGCTATAGTCACCAATACATTCTTACATACGCACAAAAGTTATAGCAAGGTACACCCTTCTTTTACTTCTAGCTCAATCCAATTCAAAAGCTGGCGTTTTCCAATTCTATATTTGGATAACCAAACTGAATAGTAACTAAGCTTCCCACCAACGCATATACGAGAAGTAGGGTTTTTAAGATGATGAAGAAACGCGTACAAAAACGAGATGGGTCTGGAAGAACAACAACTTCATCTTCTGTGATGGGAAGCGTGCGATACGGTGAGTGTCAGAAGAATCACGCAGCCAACATCGGAGGCTATGCGGTGGATGGCTGCAGAGAATTCATGGCAAGTGGAGAGGAGGGAACTAATGATTCTCTTCTCTGTGCTGCTTGTGGGTGTCACAGGAATTTCCATAGAAGAGAAGTGGAAACTGAGGTGGTCTGTGAGTATTCTCCGCCTAATTCTAGTCGTCGATAGAATTTGATTAAACAAATTGTTAGCTGTTTGTATATTGCTGTTATGGGAAAAGGGAAACCACAGAATTAGTCTTCAGGTGTACTGTTCTCTTTGAAATGTGCTTTAAGGTGTGTACGAAGTATCAAATTTCTTGTTCTTTTGGAGTTCTTCTCAAATCTCAATTATATATAATTCCTTTTGGAGTTCTTCTCAAATCTCATATGTTTGGCTGACTTATCATAACTTTCAAGTACATATATAGAGATAAGAGATTTCAGTGAGCATCTAAAATGACTTTATTGAAGTTTGATTTGTCAACAAATAGCATAATAACACGGCAAAAATATACGGATGTAGCAATGAAGGAAAATGTGGGTTTTTCCTCCGCAATATGTTCAAGCATTTAGCATTTGCCAAAATTTTAGAACCACCAACAGCATGAACGATTGAAATTATAAGCTCATCACTTCCTTAAATTACTTAAGAAAACTCATGTAATATCTAATTCATAATGGCAGTTCATTCCCTTGAATATGAGCTTTAAGTTTCACTCAGTTGCTCCATTTCCAATGGCCTTGAATTTATGCTGATCAGACAGCAACCTTCAATTGATGCAAACTCGCTTGTGATTTTACTACAGATCAACATAAGACAGGGGGCATGTTAAAAGGGTATAAGTAATTAACTAAGAATGCTTCTTACTCGATCAAGACCTATAGGCTTCTGAGTTTCGAAATTTTAACCTTTATTCGACTATACGTAAAGAATATAGAATTTGTTGCCAGGTAGATGAGCATATCTCTTTAGCTGTTAGATAGTGAAGTTTTCAGTTTCATCAGCCTGATTGTTGACAGCTAGATATCTTCCTGGAGTTTGAAAATGAGGTGGATAGCTGAACATGCACATTCCATTTTGTAAGCTTTCTACCCCTTGAAGCTAGTATATACTCGACCTTGCAATTTTGTAAGCTTTCTAGAGTGAATTTATCTACTATCCGTGTGGATTCTCTTTATTTCTTGCCCACTAACAGTTTAAGTGTATTTTTCTGATAAAGATAGTTCATCTTGTTTAATTTGCAATATCTAGAATAAATATTATAAAGGTCCACTATCCAATCACCTTTTCTCTAATTCAGTATCTAACTTAAAGGTCACAAAAGTTAAAAAAAAACATAATATATCTCCCCTCTTTTGGATATAGGATTACTCCAAAAAAAAAAAAAAGATTACACGAAAGAAATAATAATGGAGTACGAAGGAGGAACATACTTTCTATCTTCTTACAAACATGCATCTTTTATTATATATATTACTATCTTCTAATCAATAATGTATAATTTCTAAACGATTCTAAGTAGAAACTCTCATACTATATAAACAACCATTGTGAATAATATTTCTAAATTGGTTCGTGTGGATCAATAACAGTTAAGTCAGGATTGAGCCTGAGTTTGATAAAGATTTGGATAATTCGATTAAAAATCGATCGAGTTTGAAGCTTTTGGCTCGAATTTGAACCCAATTGAGTTTCACAGATTTAATGTGTTAAATGAATGCTTCAATACAATAGCTTAAGCTATTATATGAGGCCAATTTAATTGGTTTTATATTGTGATAAAACAGTCACTTAATATTGTATCAGAGCCTTTGTGACCAAGTGGACGTAAGTTCAAATCCTACTACCCACCTATTATTCAGCACAAGGTAGAGTGAGCCTGTGCAAGTTTCAAGCTCAAAGGGCTTTCAATTGAGGGGATGTGTTAGTAAATATATAAAATCAATTAAGTTGGCCCCACATAATAGCTTAAGTTATTGTGTTAAAATGGTCATTTAACACAATGTAACTATTTATTAAAATATAAAATAATATCATTTTTCTATGAAAGAAGTTCAA
>JAOQMR010000006.1:23840545-23851695 GCA_027563865.1 Erythroxylum pelleterianum | reverse complement strand
ATTTCATAGTCTTAATTTTTATAAAAACTTGTAAATAATAATTGTCTAGAAAGAATTTAAATTCCAACATTCTCTGCCTTTGACATATATTAATTACAACAATTGTATTGAAAATAAGAAACAGTAAAAGTGGCTAAGAAAATCAAAGGAATGGTTGACCGATATAAAACATTTGATCCAAAGATAATAAAAGTCCATTATTTGGTTATGTAAGACTTTCAATATGAGAAAATATCAAATATATGTTTCACAAGCAACATAGACCTAATAAAATCACAAATATCTAATATCTTACTGATATGAATGAGAAAATGGAGTATGGAATACTACAATGATACATGTATGATTTGAAACGTATCATTGTTTTGTTTATTGGTCTTAATTTCTCTAAACTTTATGCTAAACTGTAATAGAAAGACTTTTTCTTTTGTTGATTCTTAAACTACATCAGGAAAAAAAACTTGTATAGGATTAATTATTTATATACCTTATGTCTTATAAATATATGGGTTTATCAAAGTATTTATATATGTCCTAGAAATATAAGATCATGGTTAGTCTGTGTATTTGTCAATGACCATTAAAATGCTTAAATCGATATAAATCTTAAGACTTTCACCAATATTAAACTAAATGTCTGATAATAAAATGATGAATACATATGTGTGTGTGTGTGTGTGTGTGTTATATGAAAATGTACCGTCATAATACATGAAATCCATATAACTACATCAAGAGCAAAATACAATGATCCCTAACTAATAGTGTCCTAGGAACCTCAACAAACTCATGCTATATAAATGTCTCTAAAACATAACTGGTCAAAATCCTTTAGTCAATGAATCAACTAACATATGCTTAGTCTCAATGTGCTCCACTATAATGCCATCCTTTTGTACCATATCCTTTATGGTCAAGTACTTGACATCTAAATACTTAGACCATGTAATGTTCTTATTGTTGTTACTGAATAATATAGTAGAAATATTATTGAAACATAAGTAAATGGGCTTAGTAACTAAATCAACTACAGACAACTCAAAATCATATTATACTATAGGGGTATTTTAGTCATTACTACTTTTTTATGTTCTGTCAACTGCAACCAAACACATTTTTGTTCTCGATACGAATACAGTTTTATCTGTTTTGTCTATCACAATCAAATATCTCATTATCTCTAATTTTTGTTCTGTTTTGTCTCTAAATTTTTGTTTCGTTCCATCTCTGTATATAGGAGACAATAACCATATCCAGAACACACCTATCACCTCTCGGCATTTGTTGAGTAAACATGCCCACACACTTCAGATATGTGTGCCATATGCATCGGACAATATCCAGTGTTAGGTAACTGTTTGGCGCATCCTAGGCAGGCAACTCCCATGTAGGAGCTGTTTGATCATCCAGTCACTAAAAATAGGCAAAATTTGATGATTATCGTTGGATTTCAGTGATCTTTTACTAGAAAATCATTTGAAACTCATTTTCTTGCTCGTTTTTGCACGCAACATTGATACAAAACTATTCCAAGCCATAAGTATGCCATTTATACAAGCAAATGGATTAATTTCTTTGATTTTCGTACAAAGAAGCTCGAAATTCCCTATTCAAATTCATACCATCATATAATTGCTCTAACACCGAGTGTTAGACATAAAAATGAATCTTAGTGATCGACTGAAGATCAACCATAAATTTGTATAAATGAAAAAAAATGTGAAAAGTACCTATTTTGTTATCCATTGCTAGTAATGGTAGTAGGTTGGTCAAGCATGAGATAGGAGAGCCCAAGCCTAACCTAAAATGTATCAATCAAGCTCAAGCCCAACTCAATCATTGATCAAGCTCGCGATAAGGGCCTTAGGCCCTTTTATGATTTAAGGATAAATAATTTTTAATTAAAAAGTTTTTTAAATTTTATACCACACTTTATTATCCTAAAACTCATTTTTATAAATAAAAAAATTTAGTATGTGTCATTTTATATAAAAAGTGGTTTGTATCTCAATAATTTTTCTAACAAAGCCTAATGTTAGGGTGCCTTAAGTTCAAATTTTAAACATAATCTTGAATCTCCTAAATTACTTTATTTTTGCCAAATTGTCTTATCTCTAATCAAGAATTCGTCTTTATTTTATTTTTTAAAATTAATATTGTTAAATACAATTTCTTGCTTTTGACAAAAAAACAATTAAAATCTATGTGTTTAATTTTTTAAAATTAATTTTGTTTTAAATTATTATCTCTTTTTTTTACTAATCATTTTCTGTTATCTAAATCTAAGAATAAAATGGTGCTTGTTCTATGTATACTGATGCTACAAATATCATAATAATAATATGATAATTATTTTATTCTCAAATTAAAATAGCGTCATAAAGTTAATATTATCCAAATTAAAAAATTTAAAAAGGAATTAACAATTATAACTGAAGAGTGGAGACTGAAGTTGAGTAAACTATTGTCTATCACAATCATATATATGAAAACTATTGTTTTATGCAGCGCACTTAAAAATCAACTAAAGACCCCTTCAATCACATGCAAGGCACTTAAAAATCAAATAGCTTGAATCACATAAAAATCAATTTGTTTCAATATTAAAAATCACATGGAATGATCTTCTACATTCTGCTAAATCCATATAAATACACTCTTTGTATTAGTAATAGTTATTTCAATATTAACAAATACCAATCCGGAGTTCTAATCCTTACTACTCCACCCCCGAGTCTTGACACACGTTATGAACCAAAAATGATCATTTGCCAACCATATGTCTTGGGCCACCAAACTTTCAAGTTGATGCTCTGTTAAAATAAAAGATTAGTGTTAATGCCTCTCATTTAATAGCAATTCAGCCTTTGTGATTGTCTAAATGATTAAACAAATGCACGTGGAGCCAAATTCATCCATGTATACACAAACAAACTTAAGCTCTCTTAGGACTATACAAGTTAAATATAATCAGAATTGAAGGCTTCAACGCAAATGGATCAATAATAATAATAATATGATGTTACTATAACTATCAAAGCACTAACATCGAAACAGCAACAAGTTTAAGAAACTTACAAATGAGGCATAATCAGAAAACAAAAACACAAGATTTAATCAAAAATCGAAGCAATCCTCCTTTCAATCAAATAAGGCATGATTAGAGCATAGAAAGAACAAAACTTACAAACAAAAACAAAGGAAGACAGCGTTGGCAAGATCAAAGTGAACCCACAAAGAGTTGATTAAGAATCAGAGTCACTGATCAGGTAACGTAAGTTAGCTTTTTCATTTTAAAGGCAATAACAGGCAGTGGAGTAGCTGAGAGTAATCAATGAAGTTATAAATGAAGTTAAATGTGTGCAATACAAAAAGTAGCTAATTTCTACTAACTGCTACAATAACCTTTGTTTCATAAGGTGTTACTGCACCAAATACATATAAACCTCAACTACTATCAGACTTCATTCAATGAAACTAAATCTATCTCATATTTCATTCGTTAAATCTCATATTACATTCATTAAATCATGTCTGATGTTCTGTGAAATCAATTATAGCTAGAACTATCAATCAGTAGCACAGATAGCTAGAAAAATCAATCAGAAGCATAGATAGTTACCTCATGTACGACCAAGCATGATGGGCTTCCTATAGAGGCTACTGCTCCCAGCTGGGGCATCTGTCTCTCACTCTGTGCAAGTATAGTTTGATCACCTAACCTTGGCATAACATATGGATTTGTTTTACTTGCAATGACAAGGCATCAATGAATACATTCCACAAGCATAAGCATATGCAAAAATCCAGAAAACTCGCTCACCAAATGTTAATTATATCACACATAGCAGCTTTATGACTAACTCCATATGCAAATAGCCCGAGCCACACCAGAAAAGACATCATGATATCAGTTCAATGCATACTTAATTTACATAAGAGTATAACAATCTATTTTGAAGTTAGATCAATGTTTAAACACAGTGACAATCTATTACTGAAGAACAATGTTTAAACACAGTGGCAATCCTAGCATTCTTTTTTTGCTAAGCTAATTAAGAAAGAAACTTATTAAATTTTCAAACTGGTAATCAATTCATGTGAACAACTGTACAACCATTTGTTAACAAAAACCATCCAGCTCAATCAAAGTTCACATTGTGATATGTCCTACAAAGAACTATTCCAACACATATATTTCATAGCATACATATCTAAAGTCCTAAGTTCTTGATAGTTAGCAAGAAGGATCTTTAGAAAGTGTTTTACAAACACATAATAATCTCAAACTCCATGTGCCCTATAATTGTGTCAACAGTCAATGATCACTTTTGAAACCAACATGCAATAATAAGGTAAAAGTCAATTTAGATTACATAATACGTATCTTAAACTAGTCACAAAACAATAATGACATGGTTATTGATCACAATTCTAAGGTCAAAACTAATTTAGTATGTGCAGAAGCCCCACTTCATCTACAACATGACACTCCTTCTATTACAGTCATAATGAGATAGATTGCATACTGTTTAAAGATGATACAAAGAAAGGAAATCACCATGCACATAGAGCATCCTAAATTTCAAGGGAGTGATTGTACTTTTTCATATAATAAGAGGTGCATTTAAGAATTTTGAGAATTCGAACATAAAGGTGCATTCAATAAATTTTGAGAATTCAAACATACTCTAATGGTTGATATCAATATCATTTTCTTATACGTTGTTTGAATCTAAAGGCTCTTATTCTGTGAAATATAACATGATGCCAAACCAAATTTCATTAAAATCAATTACTTTGTTTTATTACATAACATCAGGATAAGAATAGGAAAAAAAAGATGAGCATAATGGAGCTAGCATTAAAGCATAATGCCTAGAGTTGATAGATTTCCACTAACTTACCATCAAAACCATCCAAGATGTATGGAATGAAAGTATCTTCATAAACTTTTAGCATTTCTGCTCGAGCTACTAACAAGCCATAATGCAGGTAACTAAAATATTGAAGATTAAAAGAAAATATCAACCAAAGACAATGGGTTACTATCCCACAAGAATAAAATGTACAAAACATTAAAATGTGTCACAAGGTTCCAAAATAGGGTCATATGTAGATTCAAACAAGTGAGGACATAATTTTAGAATTCATTATCTTTCATTTTGGTGTTTTTTCATTTCCCTTTGTGTGACTTAACTTTCCAGAAACACCAAAGGATCTATTATCCAATTAGATTCACTAGGCTCATCCATCTTCAACACGCTATTATCAAATTAGATTCACTAAGCTCATCCATCTTCAGCACACTTATCATCATCTGGAAAGCAGTGTTGCCATCATACAAATGATTGTAATTTTTCTTGCAAGCCTGTTACATCTAATCATCTAATTCAAAAGTACCCAATTTATGAAACTTCAATCACTACCGTCATCAATACCTTTTCTTCTTAATAGAAACAATTATGGTAAAGAAAAAAAACTGAAAATGATTTACTGAACAGAAACTATTACAAGTTGTATTAGAAATATAAGGGCCAATTACAAAAGTTAACAAAACATACCCACTGATACGAGCCTTCTTGAGAATCATCAAGAACCCTAACCACATTCAGATAAGATTTCAGCATGCTTCTATCTTTTAGATGATTCCTAACCTTACAGGAAGAAAATCAATTGACTATGAGAACAAATCGTACAAGTACACATCGAATGGTGTGGAATGGTCCAGGTAAAGAATACATTTACTGCTTGCAAAATCTATCAGATGCATCACCTCCCAATGCCCTCAAGCCTACTATAGCCTACACAAGCACCAGAAAAACTCATTATAGTGACTTAGCAAATGCCTAAAAAAAAGGAGAATCTTAGTCAATGAAAAAGGTTCTTTTTATTTTCAACTCATATGACACCCACCCCAACTATGACAGGTGTCTTGGATCACGATTCTCTAGGCACCACACTCTCAGCCTTTTCAAGAAGGGAAAAGAGAGAGCACGTTGCAGCCTGGTTTAATTTACAACAAAGAATACCACAGTAAAATTGCAATTTGAATATTGACATATAAACACTGGATCCAACTCAAAATAATTTTATCAGTCCCCAACCCCTTACCATTTTAATCTAAATGATCCTTTGAGTAAATTGGAACAATATACACAAAAAATCTTGTTTGAGAAATGATGTTGAAACTACTAACGCTAAGTTATAAAACAGGATAAATTAAATAAACCTTCTGCAATCACATTGTAAATTTCCACTAACGCTAAGTTATAAAAAGGATCTTTAAAAAGTGTTTTACAAACACATAAAGATCATAGGCAAATCCTTACATATGGGGGTAAAAAAAAGAACTTAAGTTATGCTCTCCTAACAAGTAGTGCAGTGAAAGATGTCAAGAAACCATTCAATCCAAAATTTAAAGGTGAGGCTCAAAGCTAGAACATTATACTTTCCATAGCTTCACTTTTCGAAAGAATATCTCCGCAGTTCCCTTTTGCACTTCACCACGATCTGAAATCCAAAATAAGAAACTCACAGTCTCGAAACTATACTAGGCTAAACCATGACTCTAGTAAGCAATAATATTTCAGAGGGAATGAGAAAATAAGACAATCTAGAGAAGAAACTTCAGTAATAATCAACAAAAAGTGCATTATTTGGAAAACCCTAAATGTCCAATATGTGGAAAACTCTAAATATCAGCGAACAAACAGAATAAAAGAAAACCATGGATGAGTTACTAACCTGATTCATGACGTCGGGGTTAGCTTCAAGATGAAGCCACCTCTTAGCAGACGAACTTTCATCTACAATTGTCATTTTCTTCCTTTTCCACTTCAGGACTGAACTCCTCAACGGCACCAAAATCGACTTCAAAGCTTCTCTCCATTTGGTATAGTCTCCTTCGTTTATGCATGGGAATGACTGAATGAAGCAAGGAAAACGAGATAGCATGAGGGTGAGATGGTGAGAGAAAACGAGAGCAAGGAAAGATAAGGAAGAAGAGTCTGAAAAAAATGAGATGACTGTGAGATGTGAGAGAGTTAAGTAACGAGGGCAAAATGGACATTTGGTCAAAAAATTATCAGCTGATGCGATGAAACGCTCCTATAAAGGAGCTTGTTAAAAATCAGCTGGTTGGGTTGAATCAGCCAACCCAACCAGCTCTTTACCAAACAACCCAATGAGCTTTTTCATAAAGTCAATAATTTAAAATTGGTCAATCAGCTAAAAAAGAGCTTATAAGCTCTTTAGCAAACAAGGCCAAAGTAATTTGAAACATGAAATTATGTTAAACATAGTCTTCATCCTCTTCTTAAAAGTAATACCATATCTAGTAGATGTTATCTATTTAGTTGACATCTTTCAAATGAGAGTTGATCGCAAGAACAGTATCTTGTCTTAAGTCAACCATTATTGCTCTCCTGAAGCTATTTGTAATAAACTAAAAGTAATAAACTCAAACACCTCTTTGTTTCATTTTCTCTAAGTCAAATTAAATCCCCTCAAACTCAAATATATATTTAGAATAGTCATTTCAAATTTGAACTCTTTAGTCTCTAAAAGAGGGGGGGAACACAAACGAGTTCAAATATGGTTAGGAAGCTATTTCTAGAAGAAGAAGAAGGAGGAGGAGGAGAACTTTTAAATAATAAGGTTTTCAAGACAAAGTTAGCCATCATGGATAAGAGCAGCGATGGCCACCAGTATAGATGTTGACGGAAACCTTTCTTCAACGACAGCGGAGACTCTGCTTACATTTAAAGAAGCTCTATAAGATAAGCATTTCGAGAAGGCATCGCCGTCTAAGGACATGAGTTTAGGCTTCAAGGAGAGAGCCTTTTATGTTGCCAGCATTGCTTTCCTGTTCACCGTCATTGTTAATCCTCTTGATGTTGCTAAGGTATTGTGGCTATATTTTGGTTTATTAATTCTTTTGGTTAAATTTTTTGGTATAGTGGTATTTCATTTTTGTTATTAGTGTTAGTGATAGAGAGGAAAGCGTAATAATGTCAGTAATTTGTTGTGATTCTCCCAACTTTTAGTTTATCATTATTAAATTTATGATAAAAAACTTATCCATTTTCTTTTAATTAATGCTTCATAATTTTTATTTTTCATTTTCTAACTACTCATTATGAATAGTGCATTACTAATGCAATGTCCAGTTGAAGTCATAGCAAATACATGTTCTGGAGTACAATCTTGTATCCATCATCTCCTTTGTTGCTAGAACTTTTGTTCTGCTTCTCTAATCATATGTTGTTGATGTTGCTGCAGGGTTGAAGTATATAAGGAATCCAATTGAAGTTAATTAGCAGTTTAATACTAGAAAAGCCACTGCCTCAAGTATTTGCAGACTGTTTGCTTGTCACCTATTATCTTGTTGTCTTGATGGGTATCAGTTAAAGTGTTCAGAAATCCACTCATCAATACCTTCCTAGATCAATAGGATCTTTTTAATTTAGTTTTGGACTGTTTTAAGATTGGTGTGTTTGTCTCCTAGACACTGATTGTTGTTACAGTTGGTCTTTTTTGTTTAGTGTAACTATGCACTTTTCCTCTTTCTTTGTCCACTCCTCTTTTTGGTATCCTGAAGTTCTGCTTCAGTCATTCATATACGGTTCTAAAGGTGGTTATTGGTAGATCAATCATGTTCTACATTTTATGAATTAATGTAACCATATCACATATGTATTGCATATTCTCTTTGTTGTAGATACGTGGGCAATAGGTGTTATTATGGCTGAGTTACTCACTCTTTGACCTCTTTTTTTGTGTACTAGGTATCGGTCTTTATCATTTTGGTGATTTTACTACAGGTTTAGTCTACCTTTTGACATCAAGGTTAATTTTGCAATGAGGCAGATGAGATCTACAAAATATGTAATGTAATAAGCACTCCAACTATGGATTCTTGAGCTGATGAACTTGATCTTGCAAGAGCTATAAATTACTAATTTCCACAGGTCAGATTGTTTGTTTCCAATATAACTGGGAGCATGTTTAAATATCTTTGGTTATTAATGTCTGATTAATTCAAAAAATTGAGGAATATATCTTAATTTTTTGTGTTCTTAATAATTGTAATTCTGAAAAGCTTTTCTTTTCCTTAGCAGAACGGTAATCTTGAAAACAAATGTTTGCCATTTTAAAATTTCTAGGTGCTTTTGTATTTACAGTCTATATATTTTGAATGATTAAGATTCAAAACGACTTTGAATGTTATTATGTTACAGTTTGTTGGTGTAAACCTTTCTCTCTTAATACCATCTGCAAGTAATGATCCAATCAACCTTATTAACCTTTTTTTTTCCTAATACCATTTGCAAGTCATGATGCAATCAACCTTATTATGGTCAGTAATGTTTATAGTGGGTTTAGTCTTGTATTATTTTGTCCCTGCTTTTGTATAAGTTCCTGTATGCTTTCCCTTTCTCATTGGTCTTTCCCTATATTTCTGGATATGTAGTCACTTTGTTCTTGGGATCCCTGCAAAACGCTTACAGCTGGAGAGGATGTGGAGGAAGATTGCCAAAGGATATGACAAATACAAACACATTTAGTGATAAATTTATTGTAACATATAATCTTTATTTAGTGACAACATTATTGTAACACATAACTTTCATACTTGTGACGAAATCTATTAAACAATATGGTCACTAATACAAATTTCTTTTACTATTAATGCAATTATATTGTTGAACTGATAGTTTTATTTGTGAAAATAATAAACAAATTAGTGACTATTTTTTTATAAGAATAGATTTTCATTTTTGTGACAAAATGATGTTGACACTTTTTCTTTAAAATATTAATAACCAAAAAGTAATAGACACAGATAAAAAACATGTGTGACAAATATTTTGTCACTATTTTCAATTGTTTTAGTGGCAAAGATGTTGTCACAATAAAATGAAGTATTGTTACGATTTTATTCATCACTACTTTATATTGTTTGTGTCAACAAACTTGTCATAAATATGTAAAGTTATTGTGATCATATAGTTTTGTCAAACATTTGATAGTTTTTACTTTCAGTACTTTTGTTACAAAAGTATTACATAATTGTGACTATTTTTCTAAATTAGTCACTATTTCATTAGTGACGGAGGTATTTGTGATGAGAGGTGACAACTTTAAAAATTGGACGCTATTAATAGTAGTCACTGATATTACTATTTTTAGTGACAACTTTTGCTTTTACTAAAAAAAACAATTTTTTGTAGTGTCTCTTAATGTCACACTTACTGCTAAAGCAACTATAGGAAGTTACATATTTTGTTCTTAAGAATAACTTAGTAGGATTATAAAATATTTCCTACTTTGCACAACATTTTTTAGCCAACTCTCATTGCTCTTCTGTCAATAGGCAAGCATACTGTGAATCTCTTTATCTCAATCTACTAAACACCTCAACGTACTTGGTTGCCGACTCCAATATCTTAAATATTGAATTCCATCTTATAATACAATCCAAAATTAAATTCTTCGTGCATAAAATTTGTATTTGTTATACAGTTTCTTAAAAACTTTTTTAACTCTTTTGTTTGTTGCACTCCAATTCACTATGCTATTTTAGATCGACTTTACTGTTTCTTTATTACCTCTAATATGTCCTTCACAATCAAATTCACGATATGTTTAAAACAATCCATATAAAATTACTTCTCACCAACCAACAAGTTCCAACCCGTAACTTGTTCTTCAACTTTTCAATCAAAGCATTATTTGTGCTATAGTTATTGAGAGTTATGGTACACAGCTTGGTGTCGATGTTCTAATGTATTAAAAAATTAATCAACGTGGTTGTCAACCTTTCACTTATATACGATGCCAACACATAAATAACCCACCATTTAAAAATATAAACAAATATCAATTATAACATAATCAATAAATAAATTATAGTAATATCAAAGAATATAATTTACCTCAATAGTCAACAACATAGAGTCTAATCATTGCAATGTAGGTGCCATCACCACCACATAACCCTTCTTTTAGTTGTTTGTTATTCATATGTTTGATGTAATGGCTAAATGTACCTAGTCTAAACATTTTTTTAATGGTTGGTTTATTTTATTTATTTATCTGTCTTCTTTCTTGTTTATGTATTTATTTACTTATTTTATCTTTTATTT
>JAOQMR010000006.1:23825445-23840445 GCA_027563865.1 Erythroxylum pelleterianum | reverse complement strand
AATGGTTGGTTTATTTTATTTATTTATCTGTCTTCTTTCTTGTTTATGTATTTATTTACTTATTTTATCTTTTATTTTTATTATTTACCTTGTTTTATATTTATTTTATTACTTATTATTTATTGCTATATTTTCATTTGTTTTTTATCATCATCATCTTCATCTTTATCTTTTACATCTATTAGTATTTTTATTATTAATTTTAGTATTTTAATATATATCTTTTATTACTCTTTATATTTTTATTTTTATTATATTTTTATTTTAATATTTTTCCTGTAAGCCTATCAGGAATAGTTGCTCTACTAATTAGGGGTAAGGTTACATATTTTTGGACCTCTTTAGACCACACTTCCTAATAAGACTTTTACTAGGATGTTATTATTGTTCTTGTTGATTGGGGTAAATCTTGAAAATGTCTTTCTTCGTAGTATTCTAAGTTGGGATCTTGAAGGTTAGATAGAGTGAGGTAACAAACTTCCCAAAATTTTTGTTATAGATAACAGAAAGTGATTGTTTATCACCAATGATCATCTTAGTTAGCAAAAAATTTGATTTTTATGTCATAACTTGTGGCAATCATTTCATTCTTTCCTCTTATTAGGCTAAGGGTCAAAAGTGTTTGATCTATCTATCTTCTTTCTGTTACACAACTCCATATGTTTTTCTTCAAATAAGATGTTCCACCTTTGGATCTCTTTACCAATATCTTATGACAATACTTACACTCATCCTTTTCTTCTTTATCTATTGATTAAACTTGTTGAAGTGATTCCAAATATTACTTCTTAATGAACTTGCTCCTTTAACCTAAATCATTTCTTAACTTGGTACTAGATTATACCTCTTTGCTAGTATATTGTCTGGTACTAGATTAGAACTCTCTACTAAAGTAATATGCTCATCTATCTTAAACAATCAACATATATGATCATATACTTTAGTTAACATTTGACATGTATATATTATGAACAAAACATCACAGAAAAACTGAAGACATACACTTACATTGTGTGAAATAAGAAATCAAGAGAACTTCCATTAGATGACAATTTTCGGGTTTAATCCATATAATGAAATGAGATGGGTATGGCGGGAATTTTTCAAGTAAGGAAAGAATCAATTAATACATATTGAGGCTAATTTCATGAAGAACTAAAAACTATAGAGAAATTATGATAAGTCACGAAAGTCACATCCAAGTATTATTAGAATCAGTTAAACGTGGTCATTGGGTGTTTGCTTAGGAATAGGTCAAGTGCAGTTTTTATTCTGTTACTTTTGATATGTTGCGTGTGTGTTTGCTTAGGAATAGGTCAAGTGCAGTTTTTATTCTATTTCTTTTACTATGTTACGTGTCCCATTATTTGGAGATGTAGGCCAAAAAAATAGGGACAGTTGTTGAGTCCTTATGTATTTAAATTTCTTAGAATCATGTAGAAAGGGGACGTTGAATTAAAAAGAATTTTGTGGTTTATTCCTACCCTAAGTGGAATACTTTCTTCCTATCTCCTGAAGCTTTGATTGGGAAGGAAACTTTAACCTGAAATTGGCATACCTTCTAATGGGTGTATGATTTTACTGCACGATTTGTGAAGGAAACTTTAACTGTAATTTTTTATTCTTTTAATTTAGTAAAAATATGTTTGATTAAGTTTATAATTTTTTGTTTTGATTTCTTATAATTTTCACAAATTATGAAAATCATAAAATTTGAATTTTATATTATCTACTTTTCTCATATAATCCAATTTATTATTACCTAACTATCTATTATTTAATTATTCAATAGTAATTAATAATAAGAATAATGACGAATATAATTTTATTATTCAATTTATTTTAGTTTATAACTAATTTTAAATTAAAAATATTTTTGTTTCAAATTTATAATTATTTACTAAATATACTTTAAATTTAAAATATTTGAAAATTTATTTGAAATATTTCATTAAATAATTTTTAATTTTCAAATATTTAATTATAAATAATAACATTAGTGTTAATAATTAAAATATATTAATAAATAAATATTATTTACAAAAAAGTTTACTTATTTTTTATACAATTATTTATTAAATAAAGTATATTGAAATTTATTAATAATATATTTTAAGAAAAGAGGTAATTGGACCAAAGACGCCATAAGTATTCAACCCAAACCAAAATGGTCAATCAACTTTACATGATCTCAATCCCATCAATTAATTTTTGGTTTAATACACGTAATAAGGCTTAGAAAGTGCCATGTTTAAATGTTGACATCATGTCAATCCTGGCGATTCATCGAACCAAACACCCCATCAGTGTTTGTCGTTGCTGGGATTGGTAAGAGTCTAGGTGCTGCTTAACGTAACATGTGGCACAGCCATGCCTTTCTACGTGAGGCAGCCATAATATTTAAAGCTTTTTAATATGTAGAGTAATATAATTGTGTTTGACGCAGATGGGCAGTTAGGATGAACCACATTATGCTATTTCCTCAAAACAACCAAGTCAAATTTTATTTTAAAAACTTATTATTGCAATAAAACAAAATGTAATCCTTGAAAATCACAGCAAAGACACGAAAGAAGTACGCTTCATCTACTTCATTTGACCATTTAACGAACGAATCGAGACGTGTGGTTTAGTTTAACTTCTATTGTGTGTTTGTAATAAAATATATATTTTGTGAACTTCAACAAGCTATAGTGGCATCTGACAGAAGTTCACTTTTTCCTTTACGAAATCCTTTTGATCAAAAGACTTGATGTTTTAGGCCAATGACTAGCATGATTCCTCCAAATGGGTGCTTCTCAGTTTCTCCGACTACTAACATCCCAAGATAGTGGAATCTTGGAGGCTTGTTCATCAGGTACCTTTTTCTTTGAAGTTCTCTGTTCAACCCAGTTTAGAAAATCTTATATCTTGCATGCCCGTCCATAAAGATCTTGAATTTGCCTGTTTTATTGGTAAAACTTGGATCTTTTCTTGGTTTTCTTCGTTGTTTTTAATTTTCTTCGATTCAGTTCATCACCAAAAAGGGTACGAGCTTTGTTCAGCTTCCTAGGGACTAATATGTATCATGAGTGTTCCCTTACAACTCTATTTGCAGATTGATTTGTTGCCTTAATGATGACATATTGGAAGTGCTGATTATGCTTCCTTAGAGAAGCGTGTAGTTTTTATACGTTGGAAATGCGTGATTATATCTCTTGATTAAACCTTAAAGACGCGGAAAATTCTTGTTTTGCAGGTCGGTGGCAGAATGCACTTTTGAGTCTGGATTCTTTGTTGGGACTACACGATTGTGGAAATACAGAGCGTATAATTAGCAGTTTTTTCTCTTTCAGTGGACCATCTCTTATAATTTGGTAACTTTCCACATTCAGAAGAGCCTATAAAAGCTTCTCTGATATGAGGAATTTAGTTTGTGTCAGTTTGTCAATGTCAGAAAAGAGCAAGCTTCCCTCGAGGCTTCTTTTATGCTTGTTTTCCGTTTCTATGTTCCTGTTGATCCTTTCTTCTATCGTCCTTCTCCAATTTGGAAGCACTTCCATACCCAGCTTAGTTTTAACGCAAATTCTTGTTAATAACACATCCATGTACTTTAGTCCCAATGTCAAAAGTGAATCCTCCAGACTTCCTTCGATCCCTTCCAAGCCAATCACAGAGGTGGATTGTCCAAGTCTCAAAATGGTTGCTTCTGGACAGGACAGAAAGAAAATCTGTGACTCAAGTGAGGCTGTGTTAAGAGTGTACATGTACGACTTGCCTCCTGAATTTCATTTTGGGTTATTGGGTTGGAAGTGGAAAGAAAATCAGACATGGCCAGGGGTTGACAATATCCCACCATACCCCGGTGGTTTAAATTTACAGCACAGTATTGAGTACTGGCTGACTCTTGATCTTCTAGCATCCAACTCTGAAAGTGTAGCCAGACCCTGCAGTGTTGTGCGAGTACAGAATTCCAGTCAGGCACATGTCATATTTGTGCCATTTTTCTCATCTCTGAGCTACAATAGGTTTTCTAAGCTTCGCGGGAAAGAAAAAAGTAGCCTTAACTTGATGTTGCAGAATAAATTGGTCCAGTTCTTGATGGCTCGGGATGAATGGAAGCAGTTTAAAGGGAAGGATCATCTGATCATAGCTCATCATCCAAATAGCATGTTGAAAGTAAGAAAAAAGCTTGGTTCTGCTATGTTTGTGCTTGCAGATTTTGGGAGATACCATACTGAAACTGCAAATCTTGAGAAGGACATAATTGCTCCATACAAGCATGTTGTGCGAACCACTCCAAGTGAACAATCATCTCAGTTTAACCAGCGTCCTACATTGGTCTATTTCCAGGGAGCAATATATAGAAAAGCTGTAAGTTTATCTGGGTTCATCATTCTAAAATAAACCAGGGATCTACATATATAACTGGAACTTTTACTGTGGAATGTATTACATCTAGAAAATTAGACAACTAAAAACGATCATCGGTGAGAGAGTAACCGTAAAGAAAAGTGGCTCAAATTATCTAGCTGTAATTCTCAAGCCAAAATTTGATTTCTAATTGCTGGTGAAAGCTGTAATCAGATTCTCCTAGCAGAAAGATAACTAGAACAGATGACTCTGAATGCTGTAAACTATTAAGTTTAATAGTTTTAAATAGAGTATTTTAACTTTAAAATTTTTTAAAAACAACTAAAATGGTTGTTTATGTGTTGTTATAACAACTAATTAATATATGCCATATTTGTCTGCAATAAATTAAAATTTTGGAAGTTTCAAACTGAAACTCGGTCGGAGACTACTGTACTAATCGTTAGTTTTTGGAAACCATTTAAAGACCATACTGTTCTTAATAGCAGTAAAGACAATGTTATTCAACGAGATTTGTTACATCTGCTGCATTGGATTGATCGTCGTGGGATGATGGAAAAAACAGTCAACATTTCACTCCCCATACTTGCAATTCTCTCATTGTAGATGTCCTAGTGTTTCTTGAAGATAATTAACTATGCTCATTCGATTCTTTTTGGATACAATTTCTCATGTAGCCTTCTGTATCTTCATGGAATACATCTGTGGAAGAACTTTGAAAAGTTTGTTTGACATACTGCATTTCACAATATGCCAATGAAGCTGAACTTCTACTTGAAATTTTTCTGTAGGGAGGAGCTATCCGACAAGAATTATATTACCTTCTAAAAGATGAGAACGATGTTCACTTTACATTTGGAAGTGTTCAAGGCCATGGGATCAACAGTGCAGGCAAAGGGATGGCCTCATCCAAATTCTGCCTACATATAGCTGGTGATACCCCTTCTTCAAACCGCCTATTTGATGCCATTGTTAGTCATTGTGTTCCTGTCATAATCAGCGACAACATTGAGCTACCTTTTGAAGATGTCCTAGACTACTCTGAATTCTGTCTCTTTGTTCGTGCATCTGATGCTGTAAAGAAAGGATACCTTCTGAATATTCTTCGTGGAATCAAGAGGGACAAGTGGACCAAGATGTGGGAAAGATTAAAAGAAATTAGTCCACATTTCGAATATCAATATCCATCCCAATCTGGTGATGCTGTGGATATGATATGGAGATCTGTATACCGTAAGACATCTTTGGTACAGTTAAACATTAACAGGAAGAACAGATATCATAGATCTGAGGCATTTCTAAAAGGAAATTGAAATGAGAAGTACATTCAAAGGTGAAGAAAAAATTAGTCCGTCTTTTAGTAAATATAACATTCAGCTAGTTTCTACAGAAAATAAGCTTGATTTGTTTGAGATCTCTAGGAGGTTTCGGTTCTCATACTGTTTATTGTTATTGTTTATTTGTAAATAATGCCATAATCTCAGAGAACCTTCATTTGAAAAGGTTCTCGTTACATGTCAATGCATTGAAATATCTTCAAGTCATAATTTGAGTTCTGGAAATTGTACGACACATCTCTACAGTCAGGATCGAAGAAGGAACAGCAGAAGTGAGTTAATTGTCGAGAAGAAAAGAGGGGTAAGAGAACAGAACACCTTTCAGCCTGTGGTTCCAGATATGGATGATACAAACATGTAAGCGACCACTACAACTTCTTTATATGATAAGAGAGCCTGTTATGTCCTGACTAGCATTTATCTTTGGATGCACAGGGGAACTTCAGTTGCTATAAGAACGCTGCTTCAAATATATCCTTGTGGCATGCATTAACTAGACTTGCATACAAAATTGCATATACGTTCTCTTTGTAGGGGTAAAAGAATAGGAAAAGTACTATATTTTCTTTGTATGGAGAGCCAGCATCATCATCTACAGGTGTTTACCTTAACAAAAACCATTGGACTAAAACAAAAAGAAAATAATGGAAACAACCAAATTGAGGAACTATCGAGGTAGCAAATACTAGCAACCGTATCATGCCTCCCTTTTGCATCAGTTACAGGCTCAAGCCATCACTTGCTTTCCTGTGCAAGCTCCCCTGTCGTTAACATCTGTTGTGAATAGGGTCTGATCCTTTTCCAATTGTTCGTTTGTTTGATTGAATAAGATCATACATCATTGAAGGTGCAGGAGCTAAGCCGACATTTGCATGCAAGTCCTCCACAGCAGCAGGCTTTAGCACACGTGAGTTTCTAGCCAATGCCAATATCCTGTGATCCCATCTCAAAGCGAGTTCTATGCTGGTGAGGCTAGAAACCTTCTGCGGCTGAAGAACTAAAATCCCAATACAAAGAACAACCATCCCTCTATAAAACCAAAAGGCCATGTTTATACGTACTCTTTAAAGGAAGAGGGGAAAGAACTCTTGTTTGAATAGCGATGATGGCAGATAAGTAATGTTTCTGATACTACAATCTTCTCTATAGCTGACGGCTTATATATATGTAGGATTAAGTATGGCGGTTTATCTTTTGTGGGATTCGTAAGACTAAAGCCTGTAAAGCATAAAGAGGGCCCAGAACATGTAGGGAACTCGGTAGATTCACTTCAATGATTAGCCTTCCATAGAAGCAATATTTGTAAGGCTGTTTTAGAAGACTCTGACAGGTTTGAACGAAAAGTTGTAGTTGGAACAATATCCTTTGGAAGACAAGTATCTTTTCATTTTGAGTTTCCCCTACACTTCCATATCGTTTGCCTTGCGCTTTTTCGCCAAACCAAGACCAAACATGGCCCCAGTTCCAATTCCCGACCAATCTCCTCATCCGACCAACTGGGAATATACATCCCATGTTCTTGTACTTCCTCTAGATCTTCAAACTTATGTCTTCCCCTTATGCCTCAAATCAATGTAGCCCCACTTTAATTTCCGAGCTTAAATGAAGCAGCCAGCAGGGTGAGAAGAGATCAACAATATCATCCTAAGATTCCAGCAAGATTAATATAATAGACAACATTCGAATAAAAAAAAAACCATTAAAGAGTTAATACTACATCTCAATTCCCCTAAGATTCAAATTAGTTTAACCAAAAAAGTTTAAATGAGATAGTTTAAAAATCAATACCAGTTTGGCATAGTGATAAGAATGTAAATAATATGTTTTTAGTTAAGTGGATTGATTATCTGCTAAAGGAAAAGGCAGGAGGAAGCCTCATGTTACTGTTGGATAGCTACAGTGGGAGGAAAGGCATGAAAAGTAGAGAGGGTGAGAGGAGCAGCAACTAGCAAGCCTCTCCAAAACAATAAAAAACAGAAAACAAAAAACACCTAAGCACTTGCTTTATTGAAATGCCAACTTTAGAATTCCAAGCTCTTCTCTCCATACACCAAAAATCACAGACTTGGTTCCTTGTGCTAAATGGGTTTCCTTTATGCTTTTCTTCGGATTGCCCAAACCTGAGCTCTCTCCATTCAAAGTTTTAAAAGAAAGGACCAATCCACCCTGAATTAGCTTCTAGTATTGGGCGTAGCCTCACTACTCTCTCCAGCTTTTTCCCATAAATGAAGACCATGCCTGCCTACCAATGAAGCTTTTATATATAGACAAATGTTGTTATCATCTTTTTTTTCTTTTCTGGGGATGTCAAAATGTTATAATCCTGCTGGAACATAAAATTCACAAAGTTTATTATACTTGTGATATTTGGAAAATTCCTGATATGGAGCATATGAGAAGAAGTGTAAGAGATGAATAAGGAAAAGAATAGGAAAGATAGTAAAGCATCAAATATGTTTAGAAGGATAGTCTGTGGACTGGTCAATACTTAAATGACGTGGCTCCCTCTTTTTAAGCACGCCATCCTAAAGCAAAAGACATTAAAAAAGGAAATTCTATTAGCTTGACCGGTTGCTTTGGAAAAACCCAGCTCTTCCATATTACATTCAGTCTTCTCAAAAATTACACAAAATCCCTTCTTTTAAGTTTATTCTTGCACTCAGTCGAGGAAAGGCATATCATCCCAGGGTGGGATGCATGTGTTCCACATTAATAATGTTATACAATTAAAAGCCTCTAGTGAACAAAAACTAGAATCAAACACTCCTATGGAGATACGTATAGACGCCCCTTTCCAGCAGAAGGATAATATAAGTTGGGACAAGACAGGTGAATCACTACAAGTACAAGCATCTCCTTTTCCAGGTAACATTTGAATATGCTTTTGTTCCACAACGCTGGCAATCATAACGTCTATTGTTTCGATTACGATGGATATGTAACAGATATGCTTCTCAAGTTGGTACCTAAGAAACACGGACACGGACACGGACACGGATATAAGGACACACCAACTTCTAAAAGTTGGTGGACACGGACACTTTAGAATTAAGAAAAAAATTCAGAATTCATAAAATGATATATATTGATTAATGTGTTTCAAGACTTCCAATTGACCAATTGGGCCCCTTTTCTTGAACCAGCGTGTCATAGATGTAGAGTAGGAAAATGAAATTTCCTAAAGCCTTGTAAGTAAGCAGCTACCCAATTAGGTCCGAGCCGATAAATTTTTTTTTTGATACCAACACGTAAAGACACGTGTCCACAGCGTATCTGGTGTGTGTCTGTGTTAGACACGTGTCGGAACCGTGTCCGTGCTTCTTAGGCTGGTATCAAAAGAAGCACAACAATTTAGAAAGGAAAAGAATAAAAAGCAAAGCTTAGAGAAGTTCTCTCGTATGCCTAAGTGGCATGAGTTCTCTCGTTTTTCCCCTTTTCCTAGGGTTTTCTCCATGACATCACCATCCACCAATTGACTAAGATCTGAACATCGTCATCCACCGATTGCTTGTGATCTGACCATTACATTGCAAGCATCCAGTCCCCTCCTTCAGTCTACTTTTGTATACGCGAGACCACCGGCAATTTCCACCAGACGTCCATGCCTGGCTACCCTTCATGAGTAGACGTCTTCTGCTGCCGGCATAGGCTTCTCAACCGAAACGAAATCCTGGCCATTATTTGTTTCTTCCCCATGAGGTGATTCACTTATTCCAGTGGCTTGCTTATCCCCCTCCTCCCTTGCAGTTAAGTCGGTCTGTGTGCCATGAGTTGCAGGTCATGTTTAATAAGTATTGGTGGAATGGCAAGCGGGATTATGGGGGTATTAACTGGCTTGCCTGGGATCGTATGTGCTGTAAGAAATCTGATGGTGGAATGGGATTCCGCGACCTGCGATGTTTTAACACTGCTTTGCTAGGGAAACAAGGGTGGAGGCTGTTGACTGATACCAACACTCTCGTATACAGTGTCTTCAAAGCTAAATACTTCCCAATGGAGGATTTTTTATCCACTACTCCACGTTCCGGGTGTAGGTTTGTTTGGAAGAGTGTCTTGTTCTCTAAACAGGTGTTAAAGCAAGGGGTCACATGGAGGGTTGGTGATGGGTGTAGTATTTATGTGAATCAGGACCCTTGGATTCCCCGTGAGGGTAACTTTTATGTGGAGGATGGTTCTCTATTTATCCCTGATGCTTTGCGGGTTTGCGATCTTTTTGTGGCAGGGGAAAAGAAGTGGGATGTTTCCAAGCTTATGGATTTGTTTTCTGTCAATGATATGAGAAGAATCTTGAGCATTCCTTTGAGTCTACGTGCACATCAGAATAAGTTAGTGTGGCATTTTGATCAGAAAGGTTTCTATACGATCAAAACTGCTTATCATATAGCTTACCGTTTCTTTCGACATGGTGGTCATATGGGGGTGCTGGTGTGTTTTGGAAGCACTTATATCAGCTTGATGTTCTGCCCAAGGTTCGAGATTTTATGTGGTGTTTGGGTCGCAATGTGCTCCCTACTAGGGATAATTTGACAAAGAGCGGGATTACTGTTCTCTTGCCATGTTTGTTCTGTCATGATGAGGAAGTTGTGGACCATGTGTTTGTTACGTGTAATGTTGCCAAAGATGTTTGGTGGTTAGCCGGCTTTAATTTCACTAATGTGAATTTGTCTTTTTAGGATCTCTTTTTGCACATCTTCTCTTCCTTAGGCAAGCGGAGGGCCGAATTTGGTGTTATAGTGGCCTAGCAACTTTGGGCGGCAAGGAATGCATTACTCTGGTCCAATACTCGGCCAAATCCCTTGAATATTACCCAGTCTGCTCGCCTTATGTTGGAGGAATTCCATAATGCTTCTTCAACATTACGCGCAGCAGCAGCACGAATCCATCCTGGTGTGGCTCCTGTTCGTTTGGCCCAAGTGCACCACCACGCCTCCTGGCTTGCATATGTTGATGGCGCTATTTTTAAAGCTTTGGATTTTGTGGGTTTTGGTTTGGCTATAGAAGATGCAGAAGGTAACTTTTCTTTAGCCATTTCTGGCTACGAGGAAGGTGGAAATCAAGCGGCAGTGGCGGGGGCCCTTTCTTTGCGGCATTGTTTACTCTATGTTTCCGATTCTTTACTTGATCCTAGTTGTGTTTTTACTGATTGCCAGTCATTATATTTCGCTATTCATTCCTCGTGTGAGGATCATTCTGCTTTTGGTTTGCTAGTGTCTGATTGTAAGGCCATTCTTGTTTCTCGGCCGGATATTCAGGTTTTTTGGATTAGGCGTCAAGAGAATAGGTGTGCACACCTGCTAGCACATGACTCTATTCTCCATGGCAGGTTTCACTTATGGGTTGATCTGCCTGATGTGTTGTTCGAGATTTATTCTCGTCGCTCTTAATTCTATTATCTTTTCTTCAAAAAAAAAGCAAAGCTCTTTACATCGTAAAAGTTTCAAGAAGGAAGTTCCACTGAATAGATTATCTTTTGGGATGAATAAAAATGAACTTATTCATAGACAGGTGAATCAAACCGAAATTCAAATGATTCACTTCTATTAATTTCAACTTCAGACAATGGATTAATATGAGAACCATAGAAGGAAGTCATTGTTACAAAATCAGGGTGAGGATTCGTTCTCGCGTGTAGCTAAATAGGAACAAAATCCTTTTTTGTCTAATTTTTTGAATATTAGGATCACTTAAATTTTATAATATGATTAATGTATAAACATGATAAAGATATAATACCTTATTAGGTGACTTGATTATTTTTATCATTTGCCTCAAACTGTTTTTAAATTTTGTTTATTTTAACCATCGTAATTGTATACGTGTTTAACCTGTAACAATATCCATATAAATATGTTGAGAGAATTCTACAAGTAGTATAAAGAAGATTATGTAATAAGTATTAACTTCTTTAGAACCTGGGCTTATAGTTTGGACCGTTTATTAATCTAATTAAAATAAAATTCTACTTTCAGTTAAACTTTAATTATAATTATCATTAATTCTAATTAAATAACAAAAGAAGTTTCAATCTCTTATATTGGTCATTATTTAAATATCTCACGTTTAATTTCAAAATTTATCAAAATTTGCAAAAAAAATTAAACTTAATTAAAATACTTTTTCTCTCTTTAATCATTCTTTGTGCGTGACTCATTAGATTCTTAAATATGTTGGTAACAGATATAAATTATAACGCCAAATCATATTTATAATTAGACAAATCAAACTCTTTTAATTTATTTTTAATTCTCTAATTAAAAAGTTATATTCATAAATCAAGATTGTCATTTAGTAATGTTTAATAACCACCTAAATATTGGGAATGTCACAGTAATTTTAATTAACCTTTTCATGCATAAATTTTCATATAATTCAATCATTTTAACACACAATGTTTTGATTAGATACAGAACATAATATTAAAGTATACTCTATTTAAATCCATCATGTTAGTTCTCCATCATTAGTAAGTAATTCAATTAATGATATTTTAAAGTTATTTTTAAATTGTTACACCACTTTAGTCAAGGATTTTTTGAATAAATACTAATCAAGAATAATGAAATATTCTTCATAATCACTTTAAGGTGATGAATCATATATTGATCAAACAATTACCTCCAAGTAGTTCATATTATATTGAATGACTACTGATTAAGCTACCTTTGACTAACATAGGTCATAAGTAGTATCAAAATATAACAATCTTCAGTTTAGTGAACTTATAATCTTACAAGTACTCATGCATTTGTTTAAGTATCTTCATGCTTTATTATATGAAATCGTCTACTTCCATTATAAGGAATAAACATAGAGTGTGCTAGTTTTTACACTCTATAAATGTTTAGTCTCTATAGAACATAAACTAGGAATAATTTAAAGATAATATACAAATGTAATATGCATCTCATAACTATGATCTCATTATAATTTCATTTGTATTATATATTTATCTCATGGGCTTTATCATACTCATCTATATATATATATATAAGATAATGTCTTTAGATAATTATATTCCTAAACTAAAATCAATCGATTGAAAGTAGGGTATAAACCAACAATCTCTCATTTCCCCTAAGTCAATTGTTTAAGTATTTTATATCATATCACCATTTGACGATCATACTATTGCTGAAATGTGGTTTAGTGAAAGAATTCTAGAAGATTCTCTACAGTAAGCATTTGCTAGAACCTTACAACTTTTTATCTTAATTATCACAATAATTAAGAAAAACTATCTAAATGCATATTTAGATCTTTGATAAGACCTTAACTTCATTTGCATGCCTAAACTATAACATTTCACAATATATTATTGTCCGACTACTGTGAGGAATTATACTAAGTTCATTAAAGAACTTCTTGATCCAAATAATCATTTTGAGTAAATAAAAATGTATTATAGCTTGATTAACAACTAATGCTGCATTAGAATCTTTCTATCTCAAAATAATATTATTCTAAATAAATATACCTTAACGAGGATTTACTTTTAAAGTTAATATTCTTATAACTTTGAACTCAAATATCAACTCATATGTAGAATAATAGCTATCTTAATACTTTATAAGACTAGTCTCAAATAGTAAATATATCTAATACATTATCTATGTACTTAGACTTAGTGATGGTAGTGGGCTTGAAGGCTAGCCAATTTTTTACTAAAAATAAATAGATTTTAAATTTAAAAAGATTGTTTAAAAATTTTAATTTGGAAAAGGTTGATAACTTTAGATACTCATTTGCAATAAAGTGAATTTTTTTGGGTGAAATTTTCTTATACTTAATCTTCTAATATTGATATGGTACAAGGGTCAAATAATTTAATTTTACATGTGTAATTTAGGCTATGAAAATCAATTTATTTGATTTCACCTAATAAAAATTGTAATAGTCTTTTCTTATAGATAGTAATTTATTTATTAAAATTTTATGAATAATTGAGTCTTGATAATAATAAAGTTAGTACTTGAACTTTGATAATAGTAGAGTCAATTTTGAGGTGTCTTAATGGTTAGTATAGAGTTAAGAGAGTTTTGGTCCATCTTATAAACTTTGATATTGAAATGTTACTAAATTGTAGTAAAATTCTAAAATGCTATCCTCAATAGTTTCTCTCTCCCAAACTAACTTAAAAACTTTTTCATTTACAAAAAAAATTATAGTAATTTATTAAAATGATTGTCTTACTTTCTACTGACTATTTTTCTTTTACATGAATCAAATAATGAATAGAAATTATCTTTATTAATTTTCATAACTTTTAATCTATCTTTCCACAATATCATGTATATTAAATGATATGAAAATTTTAATAGTTGTAAAATAAATAATATATTTTTAAAATGATACATATAATTTTAAATCATTGTTTAAATCTCCTAAATTAATTAATTTTTTCATTCAACTACTTTTTAACAAATTATTACAAAATTATAAAATTCATGTTTATCTCCAATAGTTAGGTCCTTTAACATATAATCAATCATGTATGGACCTTTTTTAATTAAAAATATTTTTTAAAATTTAAAAATAATTGTTTAAACTTTTTATAAAATATTTTATTAGCTGAAAATACATTTTTATTAAAATTGTTAAGTCCAAGATCTTGCTTAAATTTTTTTAAATTAATGTCGCTTTAAATTATCATCTCTTTTTTTACTAACCATTATTCTCTTATATAAATCTAACAATAAAATAGTGTTTGGTCATTTTATGAGTCTATTTATGCAAAAAATTTCACAATAAAATATTATGAAAGTCATTTTTATTGTCAAAAGAAAAGATTTTTTAGTGCTAATACTATAAATTTATGAGTCTTCTTATGCAACAAATAACACAATAATATTATAAAAATCATTTTATTATCAAAACAAAAGAGTATATTGGTTCTAATATTATTCAAAATTGTTAAATATACAATTTATAAAAAGTCAAAAAGAAATTTAGTAAAGAATAAAGATTAGTAAATAGGCAGAGGCAATAGTTTAGAACCAACACAAAAACACACAAGTAAATAATTTTATCTTCAATTGTAAAGAACACAAAGCAATCACATGAAAACTAAGTAAATCCGAAAACAAATAAGTAGGTCACATTAGATTATTAAATTAAATGTCACTATTTTTCTTATATCTAATAAAGTGTATGATAAACCATTATCATCATTCTTTTGAATTCTTAATTATAGCCATATAAGAGTTTTAATTTTTATATTCATGCATACGTAAAATTGTAGAGACATATTACTCATGAAGAACAACATTTCTAATTTTCAATTGTTGAACATATAATTGTCCATGGACAACTC
>JAOQMR010000006.1:23782726-23797917 GCA_027563865.1 Erythroxylum pelleterianum | reverse complement strand
TCGAACGGATATGGAGGTCCGTTTAACGGACACTCTCGGATGAATTGGGATTTCTTTGCTAGTCTGTGTCCGTTTAATCATCATTTAAGCTTAAAATAACCATGCTTATAACATTAAAACCATAACTTACTTGATTTTCCTTCAATTTCTTCAAAGTCACCATATAACCCTAATTCTCTCATCTCCATGATCTTCATCTTCTAAGAGGTTAAGCTAGGTTTTTCTTAGCTCAACTTGAAGGGGCAACAAGATGGGAGTTAGAGAAGAAGATGGAGCAAGGTTTCCAAGCACTAAAACACCAAAGCATGATGGAGATGAGGAGAAGGATGGGAGGTCACGAAAATGAAGAGAGAAAAGCAAAAAAAAGACACCAAATGGTCTTCCAAATGAGAGTGTCGTGAGAGAGGGTAGAGGGGGCTTTAATGAAGCTTAGATATTTTAAAATACTAGGCTAATAACTTGCCACATGGCATAACCCTAAGCATCCACTTGTCATTTGCCCATAAATTCATCAATTTCATCAAATTTCAAACCCAACTCTCAATAAATAATACTTGTCCATAATTCCTAAAATCATGCATTCAAAATTCCAATATTTAACAAGAAATTCTAATACCGCTTATCTGTTGATTTGTCGCTTGGCATTTTTTCTAGTCCAGGAATTATCTCCAAAAATTTCAGGAAAATTTCCTAAAATTCTTCAAAAATACAAAATTAATAATGTCACTTTCCAAATCAATTTTCAATAACCCCAACTCATAATTCTCATCCCATTTATTACCAATTATACCCGGAAAATGTCCATTGAGTGCATGAGTAATGATTTCAATGTGTGCAATAACCCAAGTCATAGATATGTACCCAAATATGATGCATTTGCATCTTAGTTTCACTTAAATCCTATGTACCACATTTAAAACGGGCAAAAATGTGATTTACCAAAATTACCCCCGAGGCTTTCCGTTAACGGACACATATGTCCGTTAAACGGACACAGACTAGCAAAGAAATCCCAATTCATCCGAGAGTGTCCGTTAAACGGACCTCCATGTCCGTTCGACGGACATGAAATCACCAAATGTGCTAATTTCCCCCGAATCTGTCCGTTAAACGGACCTCGGTGTCCGTTCCACGGACATGAGTCTCACAAGGTATATTATTTCACCCGTATTTGTCCGTTAAACGGACTCACGTGTCCGTTCAGCAGACACACCTTTCTTCTAGGGTGTTCTGACACCCGAGCCTGTCCGTTAAGCGGACATTCGTGTCCATTTGACGGACACAAGCTAAACCAACATTCTTCAAAACATTTTCCAACTTTCCAACCTTGAATTAGTCATCAACCACACTCCCAATTTTTCCCAATCACAAGGATTACAATCCATTTCCTATAGGTTCATTTAAACCAAACCTTTTAGCTCATATGCCCCATATTTTCCGATTCTAACCCTTATTAGGAGGGCGGGATGTTACATCGATTCCAAAATAGCCCGAACCTGAAAAACACAAAAAAGTCTCGCCTGAAAAACCACAATTGTGCCTTAGAGAGAGCCATGTAGCCCCATGTAATGCCTGTCACGATCATGCCTCATGCATCTTACATCTTCTTCATTCTTTAATTTCCTGATTTTCAATACTCAAAAATTACATCAAACACCTCTTAAAATACAAAATTAAGATTACATTCATACTCTAAACCACACAAAATCTTATAAAATAGTTAAAAATTAACAATATCACAATTATAAGCTTATACATACGATAATCATCTAAGAAATACTTGAAAACACACTAAAATACCTAGAAAAACATAGTATGATCCATACCTATCATGTGTCTCAATAGTGCTACTTCATCCAATCAAATTGTGTCATGTTATCCCAATCATAACTTACCATGTGTCCCAATTATTGCATAAAATATGTCTCAATCATTACCTAACATATGACCTAATCATTACCTGAAATGTGTCTCAATTATCACTTGACACATATTTCTATTCAACTGTTGCCATATGTCCTTTTAAACTTACTCCATATGTCGTCATCAATGTGTGCCATATTAGCATTTATGGTTCATCTATCAAGTCAAACCCCACAATTCATTAGTTCCTAACACGAATCACATTGGGTAAGCTCATTTTCATATATGTTGTATAAAGGTTCTCTTTTCCAAATAAAGATTATTATAAGAAGTTACTCTTTACCTAGATGCAAGAAAAGATTTGTGAAATCCTAATAGAGATTAAGGAGTGGATGTAGGTAACGTTTATTTATCGAACCATTATAAAATTAGTTTACAACTTCTCTTCCCTATACTTTTTAACGTATTCTTGATTGATTAATTAAGTTAAATTAAATTTTCATTGCATTTTATCATTCAATTTGAAATCTATTAAGGGTCTTTATTAAGTTGCAAAAAATCATGTACCCAAGACCTCCCCCCCTTTTAGATGTCACTAGGGACCAACAAATGGTATCATAGTGAATTTTTATTTTTTAAATAAAATTTTAAAAAAAGATCTTTATGGCATGTCTAGGTGCATCTACATCTTCACTTAGCCAAGAGAGCCAAAATATTAATAATGCATCCTTCTTTGATGAAAATGATTATCTTTATTGGAAACCTAAAATAAAATTCTTAATAATCAAAACTATTGACTTATGAGAAATTATTTCAAATGGTCCATTCACTCACTCTAAGTAATAGATAGAAAAGTTTCCAAACTAAAAGAAGAATGATATCCTCAAGATAAGAGACTAATTTCTTTCAATAGCCAAGTTATTCACATTTTATTTTATGCATTAGGAAGAAATAAATTCAATAAAGTCTCTATTTGTGAAACAACTTAGGGATTTTGGTTTGCATTAGAAGGTATACATGAGAGGACAAATTAAGTGAAAAAGAGTAAAGTGAGCACGCTGACACGTTAATACAAATTGCTTCAAATAAAACATGATAAAAGTATATCAAGTATATACACTAGATTTATTGATACTATCAATGCTCTTAAATAATTAGGCAAGATATATATACTAGTGTTAAAATGTTGAGGAAATTGATTATGTCTCTTACAAAGTCTTGGGAAGCTAAGGTGATAAAATTTTAAGAAGCAAAGGACCTAAACATGCTATAGCTAGAGAAACTTATTGGATCACTATGTACTTACTGAATGAGACTTAAAGAGACTTAACAAAAAGATACAATGGCTTTGAGAAGGAATAACTTAACCTTAAAGGCATCAAAAGTGGAATTAAGTGAAGAAAAAAAGATATCTGCTAGTTAAAGCAATAAGGAATACCTTACCCTTATCACTATAAAATTTAAGAAGTTTTTTAGGAGAAAGAATTTCTTCAAGAAAAAGACTCTAAGGAAGGTAAGGTAGTGTTATAAACATAAATTAAATAAGATTTTTTTAATGTAGGTCATGCCCTCTCATCAAGGATAACGATAAATATAAGAAAATAACAAGAAAGAGAAGAAAAAAACAAAAAGAGGGCACTTAAAGCCTCCGTTTGAGATGACACAAGTGATTCTAAAAGTGGAAATTTGGAAGTAGATGTAATTCACATTTGTTTTATAACTAAAGAAGATGATAGGGTACTCTCCAACTTTAAATCTTATGATAATAGTGGTGATATAATATTATCGTATGATAAACTAGTTAAGAGCCTTAAAATTATGATTATGAAAGGGAAGAAGTTATCTTTTAAACTCAAAGAGACTTAAAAACATCTAAATGCATGGATTAGTGAAAATAAAAGGTTGAAGAGTGAATGGCATAACATTAAAACATCTAAGAGTGTGCGCATTATTGACAAGGAAAACTTAGAAGCATTAAAACATGAGAATGAGATATTGAAAAAGGACACCGATGATTTCAAGGACTCATTGTCCAAATTCACAAAGAGAAGTGAGAAATTAAAAGTAATTCAAATAATTAGGATAGGATTGGATACAACCAATGAAGTGTATCTAATACTAAAACTACATTTACCAAGCGAAAGCATTTGTATGACGAGTAACCCTTGCCTAAAATAAAAAATGAGTATGGTGAATCCATATCTAACTATATACATAGACTATATGCATATGTTATATCCATTAGACCTTATTATAAAAGTAAGCCCCATGCTTTCACGTATAGCTATTAATCTAGGCATATAACTCATCATTCTCAAGGTAAGAATAGGAATAATTTCTTTACAAAAGACATGTTAGTATGCAATACCCCTCACATTCTTATGCCTCAACATCAAATTATAAGTAAGGTTCGAGCTTCTATTTATAATAGGCCTTATTGTAAGCATAATATTATAACACATATTTACATCCCTTATAAGTATTAATATGATCAAACAAATATGTCTCATACATATAATTATAATAGGACATTTTATTACCTAAAAAGAGCATTAAATTCCTTTAATATCCAAAGGAGAGATCCTCATCATTCCAATGCATATAAAAGAACGAGGAATATATTTATACATCAAAATTATAAGTTTCATTATCATATAACCAATCCATATTATTCATATAACATTTTATGTCATTTTTGTTATAAATATAAACATATTGACAAGTTTTGTTTCATAAAACAAAACTTGATGAGAAAAACCCTTAAATAAGTGGGTAAGAGAGAGCAAAGACTAATAATCGAGGATCCAAGTTCATTTGGATATATACAACACATTGATTACCTTATTTTGTATGTCGTTAAGAAAAATAAGAGAAAATGGTATATGGATAAGGGATGATCAAGGCATATGAATGGTGATGCCTCTTAATTTACAACTTTTAGAGACAAAGATGAAGAATTTGTCACATTTGGAGACAATGCTTAGGGTAAGATAATTTTCATTGGTAAAGTTGGTAAGGAATATCACACTATAATTGATAATATGCTTTCAGTATTTGGATTAAAGTATGAATTATCAAGTGTGAGCTAACTTTGTGACAAAGACTACAAAGTAAATCATATATAGCATCTAAAGTTATTGACAATAACATTACATTCTTGGATAAGAGAGAATGAAATATTTATGCAATTGATTTTTGATGATTTTTCTAACCGAAATATGAACTACTTAATGTCTATTAATGAAGATATATAGATGTGGAATATGAGGCTTGGATATGTAAACATAGATCTCATCTCCAACCTTAACTCTAAACAACTTATCAATGGACTTTTAAATGTCAAATTTGACAAATACAAGGTGTGTGGAGCTTTTCAAATGGGAAAATAATCTAAGAGCTCATTCAAATGCAAAAAGTTACTAATAATGATTTATTTTTTGATGTCTTTAAAAATAATATAAAATGAACTTAAGAACAAATTATGGAGAACAAATACATTTAAGTTAAGAAGTTGACTAAGACCATAGTAGAGACAAGGCACAATAGTTCTACAAGTTCACTTGTAATCTTCCTATATCTCCTATTTGCTTATTTTAGTACTTTAGGAGCTCTTTATGTATAAAGCATATCATGTTTTAAACTTAATGCATAAATCTTTACTCTTATCGAAAGGAATTAAGTTATAATTTCAAAGGAAACCCTCTTAATCTTTAAAAGACTATTTTTGAATCAAATTCTAGTTTTAAAAAATGAGATTTTATTTTTAAAAAAAACCTAAAAGTTCTTTAGAAATATATATTCAGAAATATTAGTCAATCAGTATATAGTTGTGGTTAACCAATATAGTGTTTATGGAGACATTAGTTAACTAATATCTAAGTATGGTAAACCAAAGGTTTTTTTATTATAAATTGTGTACCAAGAGATTGTATATGACATTGGTTGAGACATGTTGGTCGACTAACATGTCATAATAGTAGGCTGATACTATTACTAGTCATTACAACCATGGTCGACCCGACAACTTTTGCACGAGAGGCTCGATTGGGCTTGAGGCAATTAACAATGATTATGATATAATAAAACTTCTAGGCAAGGCACTACATTGAAGCCTTTTTGTACATCTACTATTATTGCCACTACTAAGGAGTCTTTGATAACAATTTCCCTAATTTTTCTATAAAAGACATTTGTGTTCTTCTCCAACAATTACAACAAGATCTTATAAATCCACCTTATAAGCTCTATCTGTTGCATTAGATAACTCTTCCTCAGGTCCTTTAACTTTACTATTGCAATCATATGAATTTTGATTCTTCAGCCTTCAATCCAAAAGGCATCTTACTATTATTCCTATTGTTAATATTGTAATTAACTTAACCATGATTATTCAAAATATAAGACCAATTCACACATCATAGTTATTTGTCTATAATGTTTTTAGTATTCCCAAAATTATATTAATTCCTTTATCTATTAGGCAATTATGTGATCTTTTGTGTAGGATTCATAGTCAGGAGAGAATATTAGGACTGAGCCTAAAGTTGATTGCCTATATGAGCATAGTTTTCTCTATTTTCCTTCCAACACAATTTTTGTTTTTGTTATTTCTTATGTTTTTGTTTAGGTCATCTTTCTAATTCTAAACTAAAACCTTAATTCTAGTGGTTTTTTAAATGTCTTATCATGATAAAGAATGTTGATTGTGTTTTATGTCAGATTTCAAAACCTCATGGTTTATCTTTTCCTAATCGTACTTTTATTTCTTTTACTCCATTTGACTTGTTTCATTATGATATTTAGGGTCCTTCTCTTAATAATTCTATGGATGGTTCACATCATTTTGTGATTTTTATTGATGAAAATTCTAGACTTTATGGATTTATCTAAAGTGAAGTAGGTCTAAATTGGCTTCTATACTCTTATGATTTGCAAATATGGTTACTATTTAGCTTTCCTTTAAACTTAAAATATTTTGCACTAATAATGACACAGAATATCAAGAAATTACTTTCATCCAATTTGTATCCTAAAATGGAACTATATTTCAAAGATTTTATCTTGGAACATTATTACAAAATAAGCATACAGAAAAAAGTCACATACACAATTTAGATATTGTTACAACTTATATGATCTCTTTATATGTACTGAAATTTTTAAAGGGAAGCTACCCTTACTATTGTTTACATAATCAATCACATTCTTATCCATTTATTAGTAATATTTCTCCCTACGAGCGTTTGTATAACCATCTTCCAGAATATCATATGTTTAAATTTTTTATTAGCGATTGCTTCGCTCTCTTTAACCTTGTAAGTACACTAAATTAAAGCCAAGAGCATGAATTTGTTGCTTTCTAGAATATGGTATTAAAAATAAGGTTTATCATTATTAGGATTATCTTTCTAAAAGACAAGTTTATCATCATATTACTTTCCAAGAACATAAAATGTTCTTAACTATATCTTCCTTCCAAATTGACAAACTTATAGCACCTGTTCTCTCTAATCTATATATTCATCTTTCTCCTAATAAAATTTATATACAAGAGGTCTTTATTAGTGTAGACCAACTTTTTAATTCTTTTATAGAATCTTCTCCAGCTGTAAAACTTAATGATATTCTACTTCTAATTTCTCCTACTTTATTTGCTTCACTTTCTCATACATTTTATCGATCTGTTTATATAAGTCAACCCTATATTATTTTTCACAATTATGTTTGTTCTACCATTACACCTTGTAAGCCTCGCATATACCATGAGACTAGTTTTAATCATTTATAGCATAAAGCAATGACAAAGATCTTCAAGAACTCACTCATCAATATATATAGGATCGAGTTCAATTATCTTATAAAAATTTGATTAGTTGTAAACTGTTTTAAATCAAGATTCTTGTAAATGATTCTACTGAATGATATAAAGCTTGAGTTAATGCAAAAGGTTTTTAACGGAAATATAACATTAACTATAAAGTGACTTTTTCTCTAATAGCTCATCTTACTTTTCTTTAGAATGTTATTGACGTAGTCACTATAAAGAAATGGAACCTATTTCAAATATATGTTAAGAATGCATTTATCAATGGTAATTCATTTAAAGCGGTGTATATGTAACTGCCTTTTGGCCATACTTACCTATATGATTAGATTTATTGGCTATTTTATATAACCTTAAGAAAGCACCACGAGCTTGGTCTTCCAAGTTTGGTAACATTATCTCTCAACTGGGGTTCTATTCCTTATAATTATGTACTATTTCTTCATAGAACTACTTGGAGATACACTCTACTTCTTGTTTATATTAATAAAATAATTATTACTAGTATTAATTTTCAAGGCACTGATGATCTAAAAGCAATTTTTCATTAACATTTTGATAGAGTGAATGTAACTTCTTAATTTCTTTCTTGACCTTGAAATCTCATCCTACAAGTATCCTATTAGCTTATTTCTCATATATGACTCACATATTTTAATTGTATACACTCTTATAGAATCTAATACCCATTATTCTACTAGTGATGGTACTCTTCTCCGTGATGGCATTATTTATCGAAAATTAATTGGTAATCTTATTTATCTAATAGTTATTCGCCTTAACAATGCTTATGCAATCCATATTATTATTCAATTCATGTCTGTTTTACATATCATTCATCATATTTCTATCCTCCACACTACCCATTATCTTAATTAGGCTTTATTTTATAGCTTCTTCTTTTTTTGACATTCATCTTTTGTTTTAAAAGCTTATTCTGATTTAGATTTACTAGTGATCATATTGATCAATGAACTACACTGGTTTATTTTATATAGAGATTAGTTAATCTTATGACATAGTAAGATGCAAATAATCACATCTCACTCTAGTACTGAAGGTAAATATTAAACCATGATGATATTACTTCTGAACTTATTTGGTTATGAGTTGCTAAGAGGTATAGGCATTATTCATTCATCAATTATTATTCTCTGTTGTGATAATCACAATTCTATAAATATTGTAAATAATAATATCTTCAATAAGCATATTAAATACGTTGAGAATGATTATCACTTTATAAGACATCATATCATTCAAGGTGTAATTTGACTTATATTTACTTTCTTTTAAAGATCAGATTGTTGATATTTTCACTAAAGCTCATTCACTAGTCGATTTCATAGTCTCATTTACAAACTATAACTTAACAATCTTTGGCCATCTTGAGCTTAACGAAGGATGTTGAAGCTATTCTAGAAAATATTTTAAAATATTAGTTACAAATTTTCTTAATTATAATAATCATTTGATTTCCTCTCAGCAAACTTCTTTCTTTATTTGAATGCAGTCTATTGTTTATAGATATGAGTTCTCTCTTAAATATAAATCATATAATAGATTATGTAATTTTTATTTTTATTTTCTTTTTTTCAATTATAAGATCTATTTTTATGAGTAAAATGTGAAATTTGAAAAAACAACAATTTCAATTTGTATGTCAAGAGGAAAATTATTTGAGGATTGAAGAAATGGTGGATATGAACTTTAAACTATATTATAAAAATACTAGACTTGTAATTTTTAATCAAGTATTACCATGTAATGCTTTATTGTTTTTCTAAAATTTTGAGAGGAGCTAATTTTGGAAAAATAGAGAGCTTGGATATTAATTATCATATCATGTAAGAGTTGTGAAAGTTTTCTATTATATTGAGAACTTATTTTCAAAAAAAAAGAACTTATTATTTCAAGACAAGGCTACTTCCCAAGGCTTTAAATCACTTGCGCCTCATGTTTTCAACAACATTCAACCCATCTATTTTTTTCTGTCCTAATTATTGAATAGTTGATACAGAATTAACGGATAAGGTGAATTAAAGCCATTTCCCCGAAGCATTACTCCAGCTTCGAAGACAAGGTAGAAATTAGAGTTTAGATTTTCTGTCCAATATTATAGTGTTTTATTGTGTTCAATAAATTTCAGTCATTTATTTATGTGAATCTTATGTAGGTCCCGTAAAATAAATGACTGAAATTTTATAAGATGGAACAAAACAGAGTAATATTAGATAGAGAATCTGGCCTCATAAAAATTACACTATTTAGCAAAGGATGCAATTTTTCGAACTCACTGATAAGCGATAAGGATAATAATTTTAAAAAAGGAGAGGGCCACAGATAGGCATAGCTAACAAAAGTTGGGCTTTTGAAAGAAAACCTGATCCAGGTCCAACAGTGAAAACCCTGAAAAACCCCGCGTGAAGTATCATAAATCCCCATAACCGTAGGATTTGGTGGCCTCAGTTGAAAGATGGCAGAGAGCGAAGCGGCCGGAGAGAACGTGGAGGCAATTGACGAGGACATGGATCTCATCGAGGCCAACGGCGGGAAGCGACCCAGAGGGGAGGAGGATGGAAATGAGGAGTTGGTGAAGAGGCAGAAGGTGGACAAGTCTGTGGAAGAGGAGAGACTTGAGAAGAAGGTTGAAGAAGAAATTGATGGAAATGGAGAAGAGAAGGGAGAAGAGGAAGAGAAAGAGGAGGTCGGTCCGGTGACTTTGGGTCCGAAGAGTTTTGGGTCGTCGGTTGAGATGTTTGATTACTTCTACAAATTGCTTCATTTTTGGCCTCACCATGTTAAAATCAACAAGGTATAGTTGTTTATCCTTTGGAATTTGATGACTGAAAGTAAAGTTTAAAGCTTTTAGTGGATGGATGGCTAAATGTATAAGCGATGCCAAGCTTAGCTTCTAATTAGTATGTTTTTTAAAAGGTACAACTTTTACTTTAGTTAGATGGGATTGAGTTTAAGGGAGAACATCTATTGATGGATTTTCATGTGTTCTGGTCGTTGAGGGGTGGAATTGAATTTAGAGTTGATATAGGTTTTTCTAGCGTGTCTAGAAGAGGAAGTGTAAGTGATTCAAGCAGCTAGTTTACTAATATTTTTATTAGTTTCATTGCAATTATCAGAAACAAATCTTCTAAATGTCGAACCACTTGCAGTGTCAATTGCTACTTTTGCAGCCTGTAGCATCACCTTTCCTATGTCAATGTGTGCATTGAGTTGCTTTTGAGACATCAAATCAACAAGGATTTAGATGGGGATGCAAGGTTTGGGTGAGGATGCTTAATGTGAGAACCTAATAGGGTTCGTTGCCATTCGTGGGTCATGTCATGCCTGAATCAATCATGCCAGCTTTTACTGCTAAATTCACTTCCCAAAGTCCTCTGCTTTGTGGTTTTTATTGCAGTATGAGCACATGGTCATACTAGACCTGGTGAAAAAGGGTCATCCGGAGCCCGACAAGAAGATTGGTTCTGGGATCCGGGCTTTCCAAGTCCAAAATCATCCAACATTTAAGAGTCGATGCTTCTTCCTGATTAGGGATGATGACTCTGTTGATGATTTCAGCTTCAGGAAGTGTGTGGATAATATTCTTCCCTTACCAGAGGATATGAAAGCAAAACAAGATGCCAACAAGTTACTTGGTGGTCGAAGGGGTCACGGTGGAAAAGGTGGAAGAGGTCGAGGAGGCCGTGGAAAGAGGTGGTAAATCTAGAAATTAATAGTCTCTGACTTACAGGGTATAAATGGTTTTGCCAAGAGAAATCAGCACCCTTGTTTCCATACCTATCATATAAGCGCAGGTTGTTGCGTAAAACCTTGTTTCTATATTAAACTTAATGACCTCCGCTTAGCATAGGAGATGGTGTTTTTGCTGCTATTCATCTCATCTTATGTTGGTAGTTCTTTTTGTGCAATTTTTCTTTTCGTTCTCGTATTCATGAAGAGATCATCCACATATTATTTCCTAACAAAACATGGTGCCTTATCTAAGATCATTTTATTAGACGTAAAGGCTACTCCATTGCCTTTATACACCATAAAATGATTTAAAGTGTGGAAGGGTACAAAATAATAATTTTCTTTTTTTATAATTATTTACCAGATTTAATAGTTTGAAAGTTGTGAAATTTTTTTCAATAATACTATTTCTTAGGATCGTGTTGAAGTTTGACAAACTATCATATTAGTCTATTATTTTTAAAATTATCAGGGATGACCCTATATTTTAGTTAATATATTTTCTGGCTTTCGTACTGTTAATAAACCCTATTTACACATAAAAACGTCGTCGTTTGAAGCTTCAAAATTTTACGTGATATATTCTTGCATGTTTTTTTACATGTTTAAATAGGATTTTCAACGACAACTTAATAGTAAGGGAATTTACGATAACTAAAACATAATAGTGATATTTAATAATTTTTAAAAATAAGGGATTAATGTGATAATTTTTTAAATTCAAGGAGTCCTACGAATATAACCTTACTATTTAATTTATATTTCTCAAATGCACAGATACTCTTAGAATAGTTTCGTTGCAATTTATAATTTTAATCTACTTCAAACAATCATGTAGCATTGTACTCGTATTCTTTTTTTTTTCACTTGTTTAATGTACAATACATTCTTATCTTAATATTGCAAAATTTGTTAAATTGAATTGTTTCAAATGAAATTTATCATCATCATCTTACGTAAGGATCTAATTACATATTATAAATTAATGGTATTCATGATCATCAAAACCACTATTGTTTAAAGTATTTTCACATATTAACAAATAATTTAACCATGTAAGAATAATTGAAGTTACATTTTGATAATCATGAAGATCATTAAAACAATGATTCTTTAATTTCTTTCCTTGCATAATCTTTCTTTTAACGTTCCTTATTATGTAAATTAGAGGCGTTTTCTGGCAAATAAGATAACGAGTTTTGCGAAAAATATCATGGGACAAAAATCAGATGCACATATTTAAATTTCAATTTTGATGAAATTATTTAAGAGTGTCGTTGCATTGCATGCATAACAATTCACGAATATATAAATAAAAGAGTTGTCACATATATAACAAGCACCAGACCTCACTTTAAGCTTAATACTCTAGTGTCCAGACAAGGTGTGGCTGAAACTTTGTCTTACATGTGATTGGCCCAACCTGTGGTAAAGGAAGTGCTGCAAAATTAGAAAGTGCTGCAAAATTAAGATTAATGCATCATGTGGTCCAGTACTAAAATCAATGGTCTCATCGCATAAGGTTAAAACTGATATTCAGATATCAATGTTACAATTTCACTACACAACTATGAAAAATACTACCTAAGAGAGATTATGATTAAGCAAACAACAAATAAGATGTATAAATCCATGTGAATCAACAGCAACTTGGCAACAGATATATCAGGCGTTGTATTGCATGCAAGTAGACTATTACTATCTGCTGAAGAAGATTCAGACACAGGGATGAGGAGAGAACACATAAAGTGAACAGGGATGTTGATAACTGCTAAATTTTGCAATATCATGTGACATCCATATATCACTTAACCAAGTTCAATTCAGCGAAAATCAATTGTAACCAATTTACCACCAGACACGAGCTGCACTAAAAATTTCCTTCCCATCATACACGACCACCGCATCTTTATGTTCTAGAGGTACAATATGTTGTGCATAAGAAACAATCAGCATGTCTTTCAGGTTGCCACCAAATTCAAACAGCGAAAGATGAAAGAAATAGATCAAATGAAAGATCATTAAAGGGCAAAGAATTACCTTCATGTCAGGCTTCTTGAGATTTGCGTAAAGCCAATCAACAGAAACAACAGGATCATTGGTAGATAAAGATTCTGTGGAAACTGGAAAAACTTACTTTCCTCCCAAATACTGAAGAAGCCATGATTCGAGGAAGCGAACCAGATGTCTTATGTGGAGAGCAGGCGGGGTAAGCTCGCAAGTGAAATGATCTCTTCCAATATCAACATGAAAAGCAGTAAATTAAAATTAGACAAAAGATGTTAAGGTTGGTCATTCTAGTGGCACAGTTTCCAAAATGCTAAAGTCGACCTATAAATTGTAGAACCTCGGATGTAAACTGGCCTATTAGCTTTCACGAAATGTATGGAAGTCCATTATATACTATAATCACGAGTAGAAAACATACACGAATATGTTTCTGCATGGTTAAAAACTGCAAGAAATGAGACTATTAAGCTGTCCTAACTTCACTTCACTATAAATTCAACACGAGCAACTCAAACCTGACGAAAGAGAAAAGTTCGTGATCATCTAATTGAAGGGCAAGCCTCTTACCAAACAACAAAATCCATTTTTCAAAATTTCAACTTGTTACTCCAAAACTTATCGCCAGATTCAGAACCCATTAACCAGAATTCTCCAGTTTAACAAATGGACCAAAACAACAATGATAAGATCACAAAATGACACATACACGAGAGAAAAAAAAACAAACAAACAAGGAATCAACTATCCAAGAAAAGTAGAAAACCCAGAAAAGGGATTTATGTGATAGAAGTAAAGACTGGTGATTTATGTGATAATGAGGAAGACGATTGAAACAAGCGGCGACCCAATAAGGCTCTGGTGAAAATGGTTGATGCCATCTACTCAAAAGACCAAATCATTGGGCAAATCAAACCTGACCCACTTGCTATAAACAGAAAATGATTCAAATCAAGCTCTGCCTTCATAATAATAGTCCAAAAGAAGATCGGAAAATAACCATTTCCACTTATAATTACCAATTACCAACGAATCTACAATCTGGGTAAGTTCAACATATGTGACCCGATGTTCTAACAGAGACATCATAGCACCTACCGATGCCAATCAAGGCCGAGCACGGCGGTGACAAAGTGGACAGAGAGAGCCTCAAAGAGGAGACAAGCGTTGGAACAGCGTTCACGGAACAGCTGATCTGATGCCTTACAAACGATATGGACTCTAGTTATCCTCAAAATATATTACATGAAACATTATAATTTGCAAGCTCCGTACAGTAAACCCAGTTTGAAATGGTTTATAGGAACATGTCCCGAGAATGCTATTAGTGTATGCGGATCCGAAGGTTTCATACTTGCATTTGCTCGTCTTTTATTTTCATCCTTGAAAAGAAGCATGATGATAAAATGTTGTTCTCATTTCATATATGGTTGGACAGATTAATCTGCAGGTGGTTCTCTAAAGATGGGCCGTTCTTGAGTTTTAACGAGCGATATAAATGAAGGGTACAACGTTAAACCGTTCATTTTCTCAAATTGCTCAAGGAACAATAGCATTCATTTATAGCACTTACTATACTGATTTAACACTTGTTTACAGTGAGGGACAGAAATAAATTTGGTGGAGTATTTAATACCAATTAGCGCATAACTTTGAAATGTAACCTACTCCTCACATTTATTTCTAATAATAGTAACAAACCTGAAAAAATGATTAAACCTCCGCTGCCACTAAATGATTGGTA
>JAOQMR010000006.1:23572223-23589085 GCA_027563865.1 Erythroxylum pelleterianum | reverse complement strand
TTAAAGTTGTAGCGAAGGAGTCGGTAATATCACTATCTTGTTCATGTTTATTATTATCCTTATACCATATCATGTATAGATTGACATGACGATTTGGATATATTGCTTTTGCTGCAAATAAGATTTCTGAAAAGTTTTGAAATCTACTAGTTCTCCAAATATAACATGCTTTCTTTTTCAGATCCAACTTCAGACCCTAGTTGTTTACTATATAATGGTATAACATAGTTTGGAGAGGTATCTTGATGCTTAAAGCCTTATTTGTCACGTGGTTTGTAGCAAGGACCATATTAAAAACCAAAGACAGTTTGTTTGGATCTACGGATCAAATTTATTTACTATACAACCTTATGCCTGAAACAATTAACCATTTGTTTTCTAATGTGATTACTTTAAAGTTATATGGGATAGGATGCAACACTTGTTGAACCTTTTTTTGTTCATTTTTTGAATGGAAAAACATGGTCATTTAGGATGATAAACTATACAGAAGAATGGGAGAAGACCAACTTTTTCTTAGTCAATGCATAACTTACTCGGTCTACTCTATTTGGAGGGAAAGGAATAATATATTTAAGAACTAAATTTTGAGAGAAATGTATTTGTACAAAAGGTTTGTTACAAGATTAGAGAAATTTTGTTAACCCATAAGCCTTTTGGAGAAATGAGTACCTTAAATAGAAGAAGATGGAGTTTGGAATGATAATTATCTTCATATGTTGTTTTAATTATAACTAGATAATTTGTGTAGTACACTTATATGATCCTTGTATTTGTACATTCCCCTTTTTATTGCTTACGATTGGGTTTTTAATGAATTATTTTAAAATTTAAAAAGAATTATATTTTAATTTAATTACCAAAGGGTCTAAAACTTGTTATAAATAGACCCAGGCTTTGAAAGAACTAGCAATTTTGACCTACCCCTCTCCAAACTATATTTAGAGTTTTCTTAACTTGTCTATATGGATATTGATAGAGTCAGACACATATATGGCTACAATGGTTACAATAAGCTAGTTTAGAAAATTAGAAATTATAATAAAAATGTATCAAGCTTTACAATTAGATACAAATTATAACTCTTACTCTATTATGTTTTATACATTGATCATGCTATAGAATTTTAAATAATTTTGACTTTTGAGAAATTAAACAAAAAATTTTTTTTCTTATTTCACTGTATATAAGATTAAATCACGTGATAAACCATTTAAAAAGCTGCAATATGGGATTGTTTCTTATGAAAAAATTAAGAACACTTGTCACACCTATTGCCATTATTAATGATTTGGGTTAAAGAAAGAATCAGGTGTAGCTATTGAAATTTGAGTTCTTGTTGCAATATCAGTTGCTTTTTTTTTTTGCTACTGGTAAGAAGAAATGGGTGACAATTTGTTAGAGAAGTTGAAGATCATCAAAAAAGAAGCCAAAAATGTTCTAATTCTCCTCTCCTTATAGTGGCAGCAGGCAATGTCATCGAAGAAGACATGTCAATACTTTCTCTCACTCAATTGATGGCGAAACTAGTCCAGTGTCTAGTTGCAAATGATAACGTTATGGTTGGAAAGGAGAAGGAGACACATTGGAGTTAGCGGTAGTTAAAGAAGATGGTAGTTGGAGACATCTGTTAGGGAAAGAGGAGATAGTTGACAACATTATGATGGTAGTGGTTGTTTATATTGGCAGTCAGAGTTGCTTCTATGTTGCTAAGGTTTAGAAAGAAGGAGGAAGATGAGGTTTGGATATACATTTAGGTTATTCTAGGTTAGGAATAAGGAATTTTAAGCCTAGAAGAAGGGGTGCTTGGTAATAAGGTTAATGAAACCTTAAGCTGGTATAAAGATAATGTATCCTTGATTTGGATTAAAGTAATCCAATAGTGCACAAAAGTATTTTTGAATTAGAATATTTTATTTCAAAATTAGGATATCACAAAACTTAATGCTAGATAAAATTTTAATGTTTTAAATATTAATTTAATTTTAAATTTAAATCTGATGCTTTTATTAATGTGATTAAGATTAATAATTATATTGGTTTCTAATCAAATTTTAGAATATTGTTTAGAACTAGAATTAATTATATTTCAACTTAGACCAGAATTAAATATTTAGACACCTTTGTATTTAAGAAAAATGTTTCTTAATTTGATTAGGAAAATTTCTTAACTAAAATTATTTATTTCAATTTAATTGAGATAAATTTAAATTATTATTTAATTTATAAAGAAAATTATTTTGCTACTTATCTAAAGATTATTTTTTTATTAATTTGTTATTAGAAAAGGTAATTTTCTTTATTAAATTTGAAAAATATTGTCATTTATTAATTGAGAAAATGGGTCTTCATTAATATTTTAAAGTTTTGGTTATAATTTATTGAGTAATAAATTTCTAATTAACTAAAACTATCTTTAAATAAATAATGAAAGAATTTTTAATTAAATTTAAAGTAGTTTATTTAATTTTAAAAGTTGTTTTCTTTAAAATTAAGAATAGCTTTTTAATTAAGGAAAATATATTTCTAGTTAGATTAGAATGTCTTATTTTTTAAGGTAAATAAATGAATTGATATTAAAAGGATCCAACGTGCAATAACTAAGCTATAGCTAATATGGTCAATGCAACATCCCATTACCATAGGGTATATACCCAAACATTTAAGAACATTCAAGTACATATCCTATGATAATGGTATGTTAGAGTAAAAACAAATCCAACTTACATATGACATCATCTAATATAATTTAAAAGTCAGGAAATTTTAAAACCATTCATTGCATTCATTCGCAAAGTTTACACTGTTTCCATTAGACAAATATTTACAAAACCTCATAGGTTTCTAGCAAAAACTACAAAATAAAAGCTATAACTCTCTAATGTCGTTGATAGACCTCTGAGCCATAACTTAGTCCAAAATGTTCTTCTATTCTAGAATAAACACTAAGTCTTGTATTTCGTACCTGAAAAATCATGTAGCAATTTTTATGAGTTTTACGAACTCAATAAGTGAACCATCATTGATGATTTCACCGAATTCACATACACAAATCACATATTTTGTAATTATTCATACAGATTATGTATATTCCAAATACTCACACTGTCATGGCACATCATTTAATCATTGCGAATCAGATCATATATAAACAAATACATAAGCATTGAGACTCCACATTTGTTATTAATGTTGTGACCGAGTGCCTATCACATATACAAATACTGGCCTATTGGGCTTAGTTAGAAACATATATAACAGATCATAGCTCTACTTGTAGAATCATATATCACGGAACAAAGCTCTACGTGCAAGCACTTGATACTGACTACTCCAGTCACAATGCCTTTATCCGAGCATGCACTTTATGAAATGCATCAATTCAAAATTTACCATATATCACAATCATTTATAAAGTATAGTCAAACTTTTATAATCATCAGACCTAAGTCCAGCATTCAACTTTCGTTGAGAATCCACATAGCAAAATACACAATAAGAATTTCACAATCTTCGGACCTAAGTCCGACATTCAACATTCATTGAGAATCCACATTTCATATAGAATTATCAAGCAAATCAGAGCACTTCTGTAACACCCCACTCTTGCAAGACACGTGCCCGACATCCTAAGGGATATCCAAGACCGGGCCCCGTGAGGGTGGTATGCTAGAGCACTAAATCAGTTAAAACTCAGTACAATTTTTTTTGAAACAACAACATACATATTGTTTTTTGGAAATCCATAATCTATTTGGGCCCACTTTATTCGTAAACTTTTTCAATCATAATAATACATTCAATAAAATTTTCAATAGTCATTTGGGTCCTTTCACAAAAACAAAATACTTTAGTCATAATGTCTTTACATTGCAACATAAATCATATACACAATTTACAAAACTTTCGGAATACATAAGTTGCAGAATATATAATTTAAGACAAAAATAAAGAAATACAATGCAGACACAAACTGATCCCGACCTCTATCCCTTTTATGTATGTTGTAGGGATACTCCCATTTTCCTAACGCAGTATTCTTCTAATCCTGAAAAATATTTGCAAATTTGGGTGAGTTTTGCAAACTTAATGACTGACCATCATCGATGGCTCACCAAGTCACATAACACATAATTCACATTCACATCATTTCTCATTTCACATTCAATACAATTTAATCATTCATAGTATGCAAATGCAGTGCGTATGAGACACACTTTCCATTTGTTACTTTGTTGTGAACAAGTACCTAAACTATCCTGTATCCATTAGATACTGAGCTCATTACTAACTGTCCTTTTTCTGATGGGGATACAAGGCTCATTTTACATAGTGAGCCTAGACTCTTAATCACTTTTGAGCTCAAGGCTCTTTTTCACACTTTAAGCTTTAAGCTCTTTTTCGGTGGCTCCTCAGGTCACAACTGCCATTATGTTTCATGTATTCATGAAATGGAATGCATTACTTACATTTGCATATTCTCATTCACCCACATTCATATATCATCGGACCTTAGTTCGGCATTCAACATTAAAGTTGAGAATCATCGGACCATGGTTTGGCATTTAGCAATCATATTATGTACAGTTATGTCATCTCATTCACAAACAAGTAGCACTTCAATATCCAAATCAAACATCACAATCATCGGACCTTCATTGTTCGGAATCAACAATCAAGAAACATTCATTTGATCATTCAGTAGTCAATTAATACAAAAATTCAAACAAAACAAACATTGAAATGAGACCATCTAGGTGTACTTATAGTATGCTCCAGCTTAGCGTTTGCTTCTATGATTTGAAAATGTCTAAATGCGAATGTTCGTCCTGCACATCAAAAATTATGCTATACACACATTGCATACACACACATTAATAACTTTGCACAATTATAAGCATTCATTTATACACACATGTGTATATGAAATATGTACAATGCATGTTCATGACAATCTCGGGTATGTTATCAAATTTCATATCTTATGCTCATTTTCATTTCATAATTCAATCACTTATCATTTTTTATCACATTACTTGCTCTTATTATCAATTTCTCATTCATTTAAACTAGATACATTTTATTCCTGTTCTTTGAATCACAACTTTAATCAAATGAACCACTTCATCTCCATTTTACACATGTCCTTCGTACTTCAATACCAAAAATTACTCATTAATGTAATTCTAGCATTACAAGACCAAACAATTATTCAAAATCTCATTTCAGTCCTATATCACTTCCAAAAGTCCAGAGCTTTGGGTTAATCTTTCGTGATCTTTCTAATCAGTAAATGAAGTAATTTGATAACACTTTCTACTAGAAACGTTTTCCCTATTATCTTAAGTTTCTAATGACACCACAATCATTCAATTTGGCTCAGTAATTTGAAAGTTACACTTCAACCATTTTCGGACTGTTCTCATTCTAAAATAGTATACAGTGCACAATTCCATCAAGAAATTAAACATCTTAGAGACTGATTCAAAATTTGGATTTTCATATTTTTTAGTCCTATTTTTCTAGTTTACTCCACATTAAAAATCATCTCAATTGGAATCCTACAGGTCAAGATATATTAAAAATTCCAAAGTAAGTTCAATAAAATAACACCATTTCATACTATTCTAACAGATTCCCTCACTTTCCTTCAATCAAAATTTTTTCTAATCAATTCAGAATGTTGCCAATTTTCTTGTGGAGAGATAGAATAATGTGTTAGGCATCTATTGGCTCAAGAATCAAGTCATTTGGTGGTCAGATAACAAGGTTAAGGCTAAAAGAATCAAACAAAGTTCTGTCCTAAATCATATTGAACCTACTTCGGAGAAATTGGAATAACTTTCTCTATAGGTATGTGATCAAGGTAATTATTAGATGATTTGAAATAGGACTTATAGATCTACAACTTTCATAAAGACCTTGAAGACAGATTCTATTATCTACAGTGTCAAAATTGGACTAGACAATATAAACAGTGCATAGAAGATGTTTTACAATTAGCATAACTTTCTCTAGAGATATCAGATCGAGGTCATTCTTAAAGGTTTTGAAAGAAGATTTCTAGATATACAATTTTAATGAAGACCTTGAAGACAAATTCAGTCATCTAGAGAGTCCAAATTGGACCAGATGATACAAGATGAACAGTACCCAGAAGAAGTTTATGAACAGTGCACAGAAGATGTTTTACAATTGGCATGAATTTCTTTAGAGATATTAGATCAAGGTCATTCTGAAAGGGTTTAAAAGACAACTTCAAGATATACAACTTTAATGAATACCTTGAAGACAAATTCTATCATATATATGGTCAAAATTGGAACAGACGATACAAGATGAATAGTGACCAGAACAAGTTTCAGTCTAAGACCTATTTGGAATAATTGACATAACTTTCTCTATAGATATTGGATAAAGGTAATTCTTGAAGGTTTTGAAAAGCGGACTTCATGTTCTACAATTGTAATGAAGACCTTGAAGACAATTTTTGTCATCTAGATGGTCAAACTTGGACCAGACGATACAAGATGACTAGTACCTAGAAGAAGTTTATGAACAGTGCAAAGAAGATGTTTTACAATTAGCATAACTTTCTCTAGAGATATCAAGGTTATTCTTGAAGGTTTTGAACGAGAACTTCAATATATACAACTTTCATGAAGACTTTCAAGACAAATTCTATCATATAAAGGTTCAAAATTTTACCAGATGATACAAGATAAACAGTGACTAAAAGAAGTTTCAATTTAAAACCTATTTGGAATAATTGACATAACGTTATCTAGAGATATCGGATCAAGGCTATTCTTGAAGGGTTTGAAAGAGAACTTCAAGATATACAACATTAAAGAAGACCTTGTAGACAAATTCTGCCATCTACAGTATTGAAATTGGACTAGACGATATAAGATGAACAGTACCCAGAAGAAGTTTATGAATAGTGCACAAAAGATGTTTTACAATTGGTATAACTTTTGACTCTAATGTCCAAAAATTTCATACTATATACCGTTGGAAAGCTAGAACAATAAGATACAACTTTCTAGAAGACAAATTTATCTAATTTAGCCTAGATCAATCCAGTTTTTCTCCTGAATTCAGAATAGAAAATTTACCCCTAAGGAAGACTTAAAAATTTGCACTGTGCAAAACTTGGAATGTCCTGAGCATAACCACTCAGCTACCAAATTGAATTCATTAAACTCTCAAATCTCAACTTGATGAAGATTTCAATTGGAAATCCCACGAAGCGCAATCACTAAAAATTTGGTTCTAGAATACTTAAGCCCATGCATTTTCTAACTCCATGGACTAAAACCCTTTCAAAAATCCAAAAGATTCAAAATGATCTTACATTGGTTCTTTACCAAATGAAGAGATCTTTGGCTCAATTAGTAGCTCTTCTCTTCTTCTTCATTTTTTTTTCTTCTTGAACCACTTCAAAATCTCTTTTAAAACCAAGAAATGATGAAACCCTAACTATCTTTCCTTCTTCTCTCTCCTCTCCACTGAAACTCTCTTCTTTCTCTCTTTTATTTTTGTTTTTCACTCCTCTCCTTCAAATCACGTTTTTCCCTTCTTAAATTAACAAGACAACATTTCTTCTTCCATTTCTACCTTTAATGAGTCCAAAAAGTCCATTTTACTCTTCATCAAAGGCTTATGTTCTTCTAACCTTAAGTGATCTCCTAAAAATACTCTTGAACATTATAATTTAATTTTTCACACATATAATCCATAGTTCCAAATATAATCACATTTATAGATCAATTATACGCAGAATGATCCATGAATGCATATACAATTATTTTCATGTGCAAGATTTCACTATTCATGTGTATGTGTATGACATATTGTGTATGAGCATGAAAATGCATTTCTAATCTCTCAGTATTCTTTCATATTTACTATCCTAACCTCCCCACAATTAATGGGATGTTACATCTTCCAATATAGTCCCAAATATTTACTCGGACTTTAAGTCCGGAATTCAAAAAGAAATCACAACAATTCAATAATTGGCAAATCAAATCAAATCAATCCTAGGAAATTCATCTAGGTTGACTCACGGTATGCTCCAAGAAGCTACTGCCTGGATGGTTCAACAATGTCCAACTGGCCTCTGATGTGCTCCTCTATAACATACACAACACATTCGTAGATATCACATTTTGCACAATTGAATACATATTCCTTTATGTACATATACTTAAATAAAATTTTCACAATGCATGTTCAATGAAAATTTCGGGTATCTTGTTGTGATTCTTATCATCAAATCTATCAGATATCAAATCCCTCATTAATATCATTTGTACTTATAATTTGGACCAAATAAAATCAATGTGAAATCAATTTCATAGCCTAATTGACCACTTCAGATTTTTCTTACATTCATACAGATTAACTTTGCATATTTAATCTGATAGAGTTAATGACAAAATTAGGCAACACTTCCTTCTAGAAAGTTGTACTCCAATGTCTTATGTTTGCAATGATACCAAGTTCATACAATTTGATTAAGTATACTGAAAGTTATACTTAATTTACTTATAGTGTTCTAAAGGTTCAACAGAATTCTTATTTCAACTTCCAATCAGATTCTGAAATTCTTAGACGCCGAATTAGAATTTAATTTCTTCATACAAATTGTATCCCTATGTCTCTACTTTAATCACAATTAATAATAATCTCATTTTGAGGTCCGCAGGTCAATATATAGTCCAATTATCGAAGTATGTTCAGTAAAATCATCCTAGTTATCATCTTTCAGCACAGTCACATTTCACCTTAAAATTCATCAATCAATCCATTTAAGAAAGCTATGATTTTTGTCTATTGGTTCAAAAACCAACTCATTTGGATATCGGATGAAGAAGTTATAACAAAAAGATTGAAGGATGTTCAGAAAAATGTCTTCAGAAAAATTCAATTGAAAGTCGCGATAGTGCATTTGCATGATAGTGACTTTCACTAATCCTCGAAGCTCGTCGTCGTGCAAAAACATGATAGCAACTTTCAATCATCCAAAGAAGGTCACCGTCCTGTAAAAGCACGATAGTTACTTTCACTCATCCAGCGAAGTCACCGTTGTGCAAAAGCACGATAAAGACTTTGCTGAATGTTTTTGAGAATTTTGCACAATGGTGCTTTTCTTTCTTCTTCTTCACCGAATCTATCTTCTTTTTCTCCTTTCATTTTTCTTATTTTTCTGGCAAAACAAAACCCTAATTCATCTATTCCACATTTCTAACTCCGAAAACAAACTCTACACAAATCAAATTCAATTTTACACTTCAAAAATCACAAATCCGGACCAACTATTTTTCCTCTCTCTACTGTAACTTTTTCATAAACTCAATCTCATATCATTAACTCTAATAACTTGCAAACAATTTCTCTAACACATTTTTAGCTCATCAGTACTCACAAAATTCCAAAAATCCAAGATTCACATTAAACATCAAAATCCAATTATCACACATGCAACTTTAAATTTCCAGCATTTTTCCCACATTCATAATTTCAAATCCTCATTTGCGTCATTTAGGACATGCTCCAAACTCTACTACTATACCTTCACATGCATATAATCATATCTAACACTAGACATCATCAAAATCATGGTTCAACAAAATTTTCAACACATTTTAAACAACTCCACATTAGCACCGAAACTACTCAACTTTTTCAGTTCAAGCAAGAACTCATTTTCAACCATCAAAACATCATTTACAACATCCAAAACCAAACTTAATCATAACTTAGTTGATTCAATAGGGATTCTAGTAGTGAGAGTGAATCAAAGATCTCAAATCAATAAGTTGTTACTGTGACGACTAAACATAAAGAGAGTTTTGAAAGTTGTACTTTCAGTGAAGAACAAGAGAGTGAGAAAAAGTTGCACCGATTCTTCCACATAAAAATGTACTACGTGTCTTTGCGCATGTATTACATTTGTCACTTATTAGTCGTCCATGTGTCACCATACATACAAGACATTTTTCATAAACATATTTTGTCACGTGTCACACCATAATTGGCCTATAAATCAATATTTTTTCTAAAATTCACCAAAAATTCCAAACTACCCGAAATAAAAAAATTGCCAAATCACATTTAATGCACTCCAATTGTGGATTCCATTTATAAACCAATTTGCCCGGAAATGCCAATGAATGCATGTACAATCATATGAATGTGCAAAACATATGTATGTCACAATTAACTTATGCATGACGTGAATTTTCCTAATTTTCTCAAAAATTTCCCATAAGTTACTATTCTAACCTTAACATGGGTAACGGGATGTTACAGCCAAGATCCAAAATAGAGCCAAACTAGCTAGTTAAAATACCAACATAAGCTGATTTGATAAGGTGAGTTACAAGCATAGTCTAGATTTCATTACATCAGAAATTTCAGTGAGTCTGGTTCTTGCTAGAGCTATAAGTCTCAACCTAAGGAGAAATTTTCTTCAACTTGAAACAACATCAATTATATCATGTTCAAATAGAGCATTATTCCTTTCCCTCTAGATATAGTGAATAAGCACTCCCAATGTTGATCTACATATCATCATGTCACCTTTGCACTTGAACTTTAAGTTCCTTGTCCATGCTAGTATATTCATCCAACCAAAAATGGGCATGCCATTCCTACTAAATTTTGGAAACAATATAATGTAGCTAAAAAATCGCAGTTAAAGAATGAGTGTTCATGGGTTTGTACTTCCAATTTGGATAAACCATAATTCTAATCTTTAACAAAGAATTTAAGTCTAGCCCTAATGCTTAATCTTATGGAAATGGCTAAAATAAGATGAAGGATTCCACACTAGCTTATACCAACCCCATTTAGTTAAGTTACCCATTGGCAGCTGCATATAAGAGGAAGTAGAGACATTCCCATACTACTAAATGTAGTATCAGGAAGAGTAATCGATGGAGTAGTTTAGCATGTGTTAAAGTATCTCCTAAAAACCCCTTAAGCATTGGAAAGGCCAACGCCATCTACTATCTTTAATTAGTCACTTCGTCTTTATATTTGCTAGTACTATTCCATTTAGATTGGAGAATTCTCTAAGGAGTTATAAAAGACCAAACTTGTGCCAGTTATTTAACCAGAAGAAGGTAGTATGTCCATTTCCAATCTTATACTTCACTTGAGCTTATATAAAGGACATAGTTTTCAAGATTAGTTGAGAGATATAAGGGAAAGCTTGCTTATTTTTCATTATCCAAATGCACTCATTTTTAGATGGTATATATAAATCCATCTTATCCATAAGCTTTCTTTTCCCTCATAAATGTTCCATAACCTTTTGGCTAATAAGACTTTAAACATCTTATTTATAGAGACCAACATGAGTCCTCAATATTCCTTAGGACTACAAAGTATACTCCATTTTACCTTTAAGAATTTTGTATTAGGACTACAAAGTCTACTCAATTTTACCTTTAAGAATTTTACATTGCCTTTAGCTTTACCCCATATGAAATTTCTAATAGCTTTTTAAACTTCTTTAATGATGGTTTTAGGTAGAGCAATGTATAAGCACTAGCATGCATAAAGGTTTTTTTTAATTGAAATAGCTAATTTTAATCTACCTTCACATGAAAGAAATTTTTTACACTAGGAGTTGATTCTCATTTAAACTAATACCAAAAGAGGGACACAATCTGCAACATTTAGTATTTTGGAACATATAAGAACTCCTAGGTATTTGAAAAGAAATTGCTTATTCTCCAAGCCAAGAAGAAGGGTGTTGAATGCAAACCAAACTATTAGTTTTACACTTAAAACTGCAAGTATACGGGTCATAATTTGTAGTAAAAAGCAGATATCGATCCTACAAGGATTGTGCTTAGGCATCACTTAATTTATGTTTTTTTGTTTAAGAAAATGATTTAATTAAATTTAAATAGATAAGCAAAATAAAGACAATCTAAAGGTAACCTAAACCAAAATTGTAAGTTAAAACTTGGAGATAATCAAGATTAAGAATTAGTACTTGTCGTTATCTGTATTTGCTTCCCTTTAGTTAATTGATTCAATTTATGCTTGGCCCAAGATTTCCTAAAATTTTATCTACCCTCTCTCAAGGTGCATCTAAATGTCAATAGTTAAATAAATTAGGATTAACTTTGGGATCTATCGATGTGCAAAGCTTTTCCTAAACATTCAACTAGTTATGAAGCTATCTTATAGACAGTGTATGAATCTATTGAAATCTCTTCCGAATAAATTGATAACTTGATATTTGTAGGTCTATTAAATGTCAACTCTCGTTGTACATTTAGTACAAATTACCAATCTTACTCTCTCGATTTGTTGCAAGGTTTGAGCTCAATAAATAACAAAAACATTTGTATTATTGAATCAACAACTAAAGGTTCACAAATAGTTCAAACTACAAACACTAAAAAAAATATTTTAGCCAATCATAATGTCATTAACATCCCCAGTAACCAAATAATCCATGATAAACATGTTAGAAGAGGAAAAAATCAAAATGAGATCTAGACAGGGTGAGCTCCTCCTTTTTTTGCCCAAATCTAGAAAATATGGATCACAGAATGGTCTTTGCTCAATTGGGAATGAAAACCTTGATTCTTCACCTATCTCTAGGCTCTCATTCTATCTTTTAGCTCTCGGAGGCTAGTTTCCACGACTCTCTTCAGCCCTAGGGATTTGTGACATTATATATAATAAAACCCTAAAAAAATTGTGAAACCCGCATGACTCCTTGGGCTAAGCATCCCATGATTGTGGGAATTATCCTTGTGCTTCCTACGATCATGGGTTAATGTGACAGAAACTTTGTCCATAGATTTCCCACAATTGTGGGAAACATGCCCTTTCCCACGGGCGTGGGTTCTTGTTCTTTAGCATTTCCACTTCTCTTGGTTCTTAGCTCAATCACGAAGGTGTCCGCCCTCCATTCCTACACTAAAATGATCAATTCTTACCCTAAACCAACGTCAAACATAAAAGAACAACCATGAAGATCAAACTAAACATAAACAAACAAAATAAGTCCTAAAACACAATAATACTAACCTATTATGCTAGAAACACATGCCAAATACTTAGAAAAACACACACTAATGCACAACTATCAACTTCCCCACACTTAAATCTTTGCTTATCCTCAAGAAAAATCAAACATAACTAATCAATTACATCACTTCATTTTCACAAAGATCAAAGCATGCAATCCCTCAAAGTTTGGCCAACTCAAATGCTAATCTATTACACATATCATAACTACTTTTCATTAGTGTTCATAAGCAAACTCAATTTATCGTACCTTCAATCAAAGATAAGTATAAACGAACAATGAATCTTCCTCACAGTTTCACTTATTTCTCTTAAGTGATTGGTAGTTAGTGTTTCACTCAAGCTCCCCATAGAAAACTACACTACCATAGGCTCACTGATACCCCAATTCTCCTTTACAATGATTACATGCATAAATAGATCAAAAGGACTTGTTTTTTGCTGTAATGTGGTAAGGGTTAAGGTGGGTCAAAAAGGGTAAAGGGTTTAACACAAGCATTCATAAAGTAATAAGTGAACAAAGGGATAACAAAACATGTTTCTGAGATACAAATGAAAATAAACTACTACTCTACACTTATTTATGCTACCAAAACATTCTTCCTTTTTCTTTTATTTTCTTTTTCTCTCTTTTTTAATAATTGAAGAAACAATAAAAAATAGAAACTAAATAAAATGTGATCCAAGAGTAGAAGTATCACTCAACTCATCTTGGAAAAAACATTGTAGCAAAAGTTCCAAACTAATGCATAATTTAATACTCTACTAAGCTTGTGAATAGGTAGGCTTGTAGGGTTTCGAGTTTTTAAATATGGGGTGCTTTCAAGAAATAAAAGAGTTAATGCTCAACAGGGATAGCAAGGGATAATAAAAAAGCATGTCATTTAAGCCACACAAAAAGGGCCTTAATCATCTCTATTAAGCATGCATCTAGTAAACTCAAACCGATTCAAAACAAGTTTTGAAGGTAGTAACCTAAGGAAGCATCACACAATCAAAGAAATAAAATGACTATAGATGGAGTCATATAATCAATCCTCACATTGGCTCAAATGAAATTTCATTATGCATTTTTACACTACATCATTGATCCAGTGTCAAATTTTTAGTAAGCTTATGCAACCAACTACTTTTCATCACTCAACATGATTCACCCTCTCCTTAAGTAACCTAATCCGAGTTCAAGCGTGCTATCAATCTCATTCCAACTAGCATGATAGAATCTCATTGTAAAATACATCAAAATGATTCAAGTGTGGTTCCATTGCTTAACGGAAAACAACATAAAACAACAACCTAATATGCCAAAAACATGTATCTTAAATAACATAAGGCAAACATAAATGCAATAAATGCAAAGAATACCTCCCCATGCTTGAACAACACATTGTCCTTAATGTGGAAAGGAAAACACCCAAAACCCAAAAATAACAAAATGAAATGCAAAACAAAAAAGCAACAAACAACACAAGAGATTAAGTGTAAGAAGGGCTCATAGTGGTGGAGGCGATGGAGGTGGCTCATCCTTCCTTGATGCCATGACAAACAAAACCTCCCTCCTCTCTTCCTTTAGTCCTCCAATAAGCTATGATGCACAACAAACCTTCAAGCAGTCATTAAGTCACCTAAGCATTAAAAGATTAAAACGGGAAACAAGGTAAGATTGAAAAAACTCAAAAACAAAGCAAACACAAAACCAATCAATGCAAAACTGCACTAAACACAAAGACAAGCAATTGAAAGGCAAACATGCTAAGTTAAAGTCATTAGTTTGACCATTCCATATGTAATCATGAAAGAGTGAGGGAAAGGAAAGAGATGACTTCCCTTTCAAGTGAGTATGTCCCCCCAAAGTATAGCTTGCACCTATGCCCATTAAACTTGAATGCTTCACCCTTACTGTTGGCCCCCGTTACCGGAGTCCAACCTCTTGCTTCCATGCAACGTGAGACATGATCATCTTACCTTGAAAAGGGGGGTTATGATTTTTTTTACTCATGGCATCATGAAACCCTTATTAGACATCATCTATTTATTTTCATTCTCATAATGCCTCAAAGGATTCACTCACAAATGCTCCATGGTGCGCCTATCCAAAAATAGTCTCATACTTGAACTCATTTCTTCTACTTGTGAACAAAATTGGGAAACATTCAAATATGAATATCAATTTTAATTCTTCATGTAAATCATAGCTCTAAGTATCTTGTTTAATTTGGCACAAGAATTACCTCAATCGGAGCTCTATAACTCAAGATATCATCAAAATACCAACATGTGCTCATATCCCAATCATGCTCTCTCGGCCGACCTCTTACTTTATTTCATGCAAACTCTCTCAATTTAACTCCAAATGATGCAAATTTTCATGAAATGATACCTACATGTCTCATGAATCCATTGGCTCAAGAATCACCCCATTCGGAGGTCGGATGAGGGAGTTATGCTCTAAAAACTGGACCATGTTCATTCCCAAAATCAATTTTAACCTCTCTTGGCGCGAATTCTATAACGTTCTCTACAAATGTCTGATTGCTTTCGTTTTTAAACCGTTGGAAAGCTAACATCGATATCTACAACTCGTATTAGAGGCCTCAAATCGAGATTCGGACTCTAACAGCATCAAAATCCTCAATCTTTCAAGTTTATGTCCGTTTAACGGAAACGGAAATGAATCGAGCAAACTGCATTTTTCACCCGAGACAGTCCGTTAAACGAACTCCTATGTCCGTTTAACGGACATGGGGAAGGCAAGGGGTCCCAAATGACCCGAGAAGGTCCGTTAAACAGACTCCTATGTCCGTTTACCGGACATGGGGCTTCTCCAAAGTCCTCAAGCCTCTCTTTCATGCTTCCAAACACCTTCCTAACATCATATACACTTATGAACTTCAAAATTCTCACTTCTTATCATGCAAAGTCACTTCATACTAACCCAAACATCAACTTATGTCATCTAACAATTCATTCTTGATCCATATGATTCATCAAAACCTCAAATTCCTATCATTTCTCAAAGCTATCACATACACAATTCTTATACCACATTCCAACTTTTGACATTCATGATTCCTATCTTCTTTTTCCATACCATTTCGATTTCATATATTCATACATCAATTCATATGTAAAGTCCAATTCCATTTGATTTCTCTTTCAATTATACCTATTTCCACAAAACATCATTTATATACAATTTCACATTTCCAAATTCACCATCAACTCATTCTTAAGCCTCCACTCAATTGTCTTTTCATATTTCACTGCATTTCATCATTTAAGAGTTCCTGTGCTTACTTTTTCCATAATACTTCACTGGTTATATAAATATACATATATGCCAACCATTGCTCAACATTCATCATAGTCATCCATATACAATTTTACATTTTGACACCATGTACAAATCCACTTCTTCATTTACATCATAAAATAACTATTTACATGTTCCAATGGCATTTCCAAGCCAAACTTACAATACCAATATCAATACATCATTCAATTGCTTCTAATGCAATTACAACTTTTTATATACATGATCTAACTTCAAATACACAACAACAAGCAAATAGTGCCTTGATCAATTTTCACTTGATTTCTTGATCCAAACCTGAAATTGGAGAAAAAGTGGGGGTGAGCTGGGAAGCTCCGTGGGTTACATGTTTATAACAAAATAACAAGAAAAACCTTTCACAAATTCTTTATCATGAAAACTTTCCCTTTGAATCATAAAACCCATGTTTCTCAAAATTCTTATTGAGTAATCAAAATCGCAAAACACAAATTCCTGCATTTTT
>JAOQMR010000006.1:23415374-23428608 GCA_027563865.1 Erythroxylum pelleterianum | reverse complement strand
AATTAACTAACTGACTAATCTTCGACATTGCTGTTACACGCATGAACTTGTCTGAAACTCTGAGCTATCTCCAACAAATATGTCGCAACTGTTTGAATTAAAATCTTTGTTTTTCATGAAGAGAGGATCTGGGCAGGACACAACATACTGGGGTTTGGTTGCCCCCGCATAAAGGACGCGTTTGCGGAGACAGGGAAGTCCCCACCGGAGGCCAAAGGGTACATTGATACACTGCAGTTGTGGAAAGAAAGGTTTGGAAACATAGCTGGTGGTGACATTAAGGTAATTACGCTACAGCATGTTCATGGAGAAACATTTGGGTTGTGCAAATTATTAACAACTTTAACGACCACCACTTTAGCCTGGTGGCCGTAAACATTGTAGTATTTCTCCGGTTGTAACCACGGTAACTGATATGGGGTGAGGGAGTTTGTTAATATTTATACTTTCTTTATACCAAAATTAAAAGAAAATTTTTAGCGACTTCAAACTATGAAAACTGCAAGTGAACTGGCATTTTGAGTTTGTGACTACCTTACAACGATTTTACCACTCAGATTATTTGAAATTACATTTCCATGTAGGGAATGGAGAAACTTCTGAGTGACGTTGTGTTTTTGTTTTCTTGTATTTGCAGCTGGGGACTATTGCAGCCTACTTTGGGCTGGGGAAGCCGAAACATAGGTATAATTAATTTCCAAAGGCCTCTATATGAGAACTCCGGTGAGTTATAATGATGATTCTGTGTCTTCTTCTTCATTAGGAGTTTGGAGGACGCTATTACTAACCTTGAAGTGTTCAAGCATTGTGCTGCATTATTATGGTTGGTAAGTTTTCAATCCTTGTCTTTGACATACGATTATGCTGGAGTAAATGCACTCCTCGGAGGTAATCAGGCTGTGATTTGTTTCCATTGTTCCGTTATCAGTTTTTTTCCCGATGCACTTTACATCAGCTAAATATCAACTATTAATCAAAAGAAACAGTAGACTTTTTAGACGACCGAGATTTTCTGTCCAGTTTTTATAGTGTCTTATTGTGTCCAGTGAATCTCAGCCATTCATTTGTGCGGGTCCTACATAAATAAACGTGAGACCCACATAAATAAATGGCTGAGATTTACTGGACACAATAAGACACTATAAAATTGGACAGAGGAATTGGACCCCTTTTTAGAAGCCTTCAATACTTGCAATATTTAAAATTAGACTTAATAAGCTTTAAGGCTATACTTAGTTGACCCATTTGTCTTCTTAAAATGTCTCTTACATTCACCATTGTTCAAGACCAAAAGTCAGGTTTACTTAATTGCAAAACTCTTTAACTCCCCTCCCTCTCAAAAACTTGACTTCTTCACAAATCCAACCATCTCTAAGTGTTGAAATCTATCTTTTTTGACTGGTTTTGTAAAAATATCAACTGTTCTATTAAGTGTTTTGATGTATTATACCTCAACTGTGTTGTTGGTAATACAATCTCGAATGAAATGATACCTTGAATCTATATGCTTACTTCGATCATAAAACACCAGATTTTTCGCAAAAGCAATGGCTGATTAGTTGTCTATCGTAATTTTAGTCACTTCTTAAGGAAAATGAAGTTCACCTAGCAATCTCCTTAGTCATGTCGCATGACATGCTCTGACAGTTGTGGCAACATACTCTGATTTACATGTTGAGTGTGTTACTACTTACTTTTTTTTTAACACCATGAAATTGCATTTTCTCCAAAGAAAAATATAAACCCGGTAATTACTCTTCCAATTATCAATATCACTGACGTAATCACTATCACAATATTATTTTAAGTGAGCCTCATTCGAAGAAGTATAAAAAATTTCATCAAGAATACCTTTCAAATACCGAAGAATTTTCTTTGCGACTCACATGTGTTCTTCACTTGGATTCTCTATAAACTGACTCACTAATTCCATGACACATAATATATTAGATCTAGTACATGTCAAATACCTTAGGCTTTCCATAAGGCTTCGAAATGTGGTTAGATTGACTTTCCTTACTCCATCCTTCTCGGAGGGTTTTACTTCGCACTCTATCATAGTATTCACGAGATTGCAATCTATCATCTTAAATTTTTTTATAATTTCTCTTATCACTTCATTGTTTTACTTTTTCCCCCAAATAATATGACATAAGCCCCATATCACTCATCTCAAATTCTCGTGCAATTGCCTTCTTAAAATCATCCTATGATTGTGAATTATTTCTTGTAAGAATTAGGTCATCTACATGAATGCACACAAACAAAATATCATCTTTCTCTTTTTTGGCATAAGGTGCATATTCATGAATGCACTTTGAAAAACCATTCTTATGAAGATATTGGTTGAAACGATTATATCAAGCTCGTTGTGCTTGTTTAAGGCCATACAATGCCTTTTTCAACCTAAATACCTTATCTTGATTACTTTCAACTATAAATCCTTTTGATGGTTCCACGTATACTTCTTTAAGAGCACCATTTAGAAAGGTTGACTTCACATCTATATGATGAATTGTCCACCAATTTTGAGCCGCAAGAGCAACAAATAATCACATTGCCTCTCAGTGAGCAACTTGAGCAAATACTTCTTCATTAATCACACTATGCTTTTGTTTATACCCTTTGCTACTAGCCCTGCCTTATGCCTTTCAATTTCTCCTTTCACATTTTTATTTAGCTTATAAATCAACTTAACTCCAATTACTTGAAGACCACTTGGTAGTGTGGCAAACTCCCAAGTGTCATTTTTCTCAATGGAATGAGTTTCTTCCTCCATAACTTGCACTCATTTCTTGTCTTTAATAGCCTGTTCAAAACCCAAAGATCCATCATGTACAAATAGACCAAAAAAAAAATTCTCATCATCTATTCTTTTGGTAGCATCATAGAGATCTCCTATGCTTCATAATATTTGAGGTTGTTCGCTTGAGCTTCTTGAGGAAGGTGTAGAAGAAGTTGATCTCTCGCTTTTAGTTTCGTGGTCTTCATTCTCATCTTCTTACAAATATGGAAGAAAACTATATGTCTATTCTTCTTGAACACTCAAATCCTATTAAGCATTTTCATCAAACTCCACATCTCTACTAATCCCAACTTTCTTATAAATGGGGTCAAAACATTTATACCCTTTAGAGTTCTCGATATGGCCAATAAACACCATCTTCTTACTCGTATCATCAAGTTTGTACTTTCTTGTTTGAATACGTAAACATAACCAATAGATCCGAAAACTCTTAAGTGCCTCACACTTGGCTTCCATCCGCTCCATGCTTCTTGAGAGATTATTGTCTCCAAACTCCTCGTAGTTGAACGATTCAAGAAATAAACAACACATGCAACCGCCTCAGGCCAAAACTCCTTACGCATATTCTTACTCTTTAGCATCGCCATGTTAAGAATTATCCTATTCTTTCTCTTTGTAACACATTTGTTGTAGTGCTTTTGAGACCATCATAGGACGTCAAATACCAATTTCCTCACGAAAAATCTTGAATTATTATAAGAGAACTCTCCACCTTTATTAGTTCTTAGAGCTTTAATTTTGTGCCCACCTTTTCTTTTAACAAGAAGCTTGAATTTTTTTTAATGTCTCAAAAACTTCACTCTTATTCTTCAAAAATAAACCCACTTCTTCCTCATGTAATCATCAACGAAGAGCACAAAATTTAAGAACTTACAGAAAGATTGTGGTTTGACAGGACCACACACATCCGAATGCAAAAGTTGAAGAGGCTTAGTTGCTCGTGAAAGTGACCCTTTGGAAAGCTTTTTCTTGCATGTTTTTTTGAGTAGACATGTCTCGCATAATTGATTCGGGTGGTTGATTTTGGGAACCCCTTTCATTATATTTTTTGCTTTTAGTATTTTCAGCCCTTCAAGTTGAGGTGTTCGAATCTCATATGCCAAATCCACAGAGGATCCTTAACAAAAGGTTGCAAACACCTCACTTCCATCGTTTTCACATTTAATATGAAAATTCAGTTCTTTGTCGTGACAACTTTAGCAACAATTCTATCATCTTGATTTCGAAGCACAAACAATTGTTCTCCATTTTCACTTTATTTCCACTCTCTAAAAGTTGGTTGATGCTCAAAATATTGCCCTTTAGTTTTGAGATGTAGTAGACATTATGGAAAAGTTTATGGCCTCCATCTTTTCTGTCCAAAATCACCAAGCCTTTTTCTTTAATCTATACCTTTGTATCATCTCCGAAACAAACTTTCCCAATGATTTTTGTATCCAACGCCACAAATTTGCTTTTGTCTCCTATCATGTGGTTGTGGTTGCTTGCGTTGTTGTAAGATATCATGTGACGTCTTTTTCTATGAAGCCTTCTTTTTGAGAAAATAAAGGAGTATTACCGTCCACCTCCTTATGCTCGATAAAGTTCGTCTCCTTATCACAACTCTTAGTTTGATATTCTTAAGAGTAATGGCCATTCTTCCCATACGCATAGCATTCTACTTGGCTTTTATCCTTCCTCTAAGTATTATTTCTTCCTCGTTCACGACCTCTTTGAGAACTCCTATTTCTTCCTTCATGAAATGAATTTTGCTCATCTTTTTCCTGATCGTGACCACAGCCTCTGCCATAACCTCGACATCTATTACAATCTCAACCTAGACCTCTTCCTCCTTTGTCATTTCTCTTATAATTAAGGGAATTTTTATTTTTTTGCAAAACTTGCTCCACTGGTTCTTGTTGGGTCCTCTTCATTCTTTCTTCATGAGCTAACAATGATCGATTTAACTCATCGATGGTCATGGACTCTATGTCCTTTGATTGAATTGCCACTACCACATAGTTGAACTTCACGTTGAGAAAGCGCAAAATCTTCTATACAACTCGTACCTCTTCCATCTTTTCATCGAGCTGCTTCATTTGATTCACCACCGCTAATATTTGAGTAAAATAATTTGCGATGGACTCATTCTCCTTTATCAAAATCGACTCAAATTCAACCCTTAAAGTTTGGAGGTGCACCTTCTTCACCTTATCAATTCTAACCACAAAAGTCTTTATAATTTCCCAGGCATCTTTGACTCTTGTTGCATTGGCTATTTTCTCAAACATGTCATCATCCATCAGTTGATAAATAATTGAGAGCGCACTTTGATCTCTCTTCTTTGCTCGCTAACAAGTTTCTAGTTCAGTCATGGTTGCGCTATCCTTGTCTTCAAGATCGTCATATCCCTTCTCGACAAGGTCTTGTAAGCCATGAGACCTAGTTATAGCCTTCATATTTATCGCCCATCGATCATAGTTTGTTTTGGTGAGTTAAGGGTATTATAAGGTGATATTTGTTTTGGTTGTCATTTAAGGAAGAAGAAAAGAAATGGATAACTAAAAAAACTTTTATTTCTATATTTCAACTTGTTATCTCGATCAGGTAATATCGAATTAGTAATTACAAGTCTTTTTATAGGGTAAATTTCGAAAAAAAAATCAACTATTAATCAAAAGAAACAGTAGATTTTCAGCGGAACAGCCTTTAATGTAATAACTGTAATTTTCTTTAGAAACCTCCATCCATTTGCCTTCCCAAATTGTCTTTTACATTCACCGCTGTTGAAGACAAAAGGTCATGTTTACTTAATTGCAAAACTTTCAGCATGTTATACCGCACGCAGTTACATTATCTTGCCATTTCTGCAGGAATTGAATCCCCCAGCTAACCTGCTGGCAGATTGCACTCTTTCAGAGAGATTTTTATACCCTGATGAAGTGTCAATTAGTTCTATTAGAGCATCTGGCCAGCAATTTTCTTACCCGGGTCAAAAAATGATATTGATGCACAAAGACATGGCTTTTAAGCTTTTTTGCCCTCGTTTGAGGGTCCGATATGGACTAAGACCAACACAATATGATTATGGGAGGCTGTTGCTGACTTTTGTGATCGATACATCCCAAATCTTACGCAGAGTTCTTGATGAATGTGATCGTGTTGCATACGAAGTTTTTCAGGAATCAGGTAGCATCTCAGAATGGAAGTCTATCGTGAAAACTTACGGCCGTAATCCTACGGCGAGATTGCGGTTAGATTATCTTCTTTCTATTTTAGCATACAAACCCTTAGCTTTACGAGTGCCAACTTGTCCCGTATGCAGCTTTCTTGTACTCTAGATTCACTTAATCTTTCACTACCTTCTTCTCACAGCATGCCCGCAAGAGCAAATGGTGTGGGTGGCTCTATGGTTGTGACGGAGATACAAAAGATAGGTCCTTGTGGAACCATACCAGAGCCTGTGTTCACTAACTCTGAGTCTGACATCGCAGAGCTTACTAACTTGCTCAAAGCAGATTCCTTTGTGGATGCATACGTTACCCTCGATACATACGACTACATGGAGAGTGCCGGGGTCCGGATAGTGGCAGAAAAATTGATAATCCATGATGAGTGATGAGAGAAGTTTTTCCGATATCTGTTTAAGCAAAAACGCTGCCTAGTAAAATTTGTGTATGTCCTTTCCTTTTCCGAGTTTGTTTGGTACGTGATGTCTGAGACCAGTTCCTTCTATATTTATAACTTTTTCTTAAAATTTTAATAGTAAACTTCTCTTTTCTCGTCTGTGTAAGTTGGCGCTATTTTACTTTTTTGGACGTTTTTGATCCTAAAGCACCGGATTCTCCATAGGGCTAGCCGCTGTTAAGCTAGTGCTTAGCTTATAGACCGGATTCTTTCGTCTCTCTTATCAAAGCCACCTCTTTTCTGTTTACTTTGGTTGGGTGGGTCGTCTTATGTAAAGAGTTGCCAAATGTTTTTAATTCATCTGCTCAGAAATCAGAAGACAAAATTACCGAAAAATGCCAGTTGAGCAACTCAGCTTAAAAGACATGCACTAGTGCTACGGATAAAATGAGACAAAACGTCTGAATTCAAAACTACCACCACCGTTAATTTGCAATTGCGTGTTTAAAGTGTGTAACATGCACTCAAGCAAGCTTTTCTAGAACCTGCGTTGACCAGTATTACTAGATGAACTGATCGAATGTTAACGTCAACTCTTATAACATAGAAAATGCTGGTTTCTGCAGACCTTCGTTACAGGACACAGATTTACGGCTCCTCCAGAAAACAAACAAACGACTGTCAGAGAGAAACAGTTACATGAAGGTAGAAGGTTAAGTTGCTTTAAAATCAGCATAAGCTACGGCCAACCTATACTGTTGGAACTCTTTTACAGTGTTTAAACATTTTCAATTGCATTATAAGATTCAAAATACTACCCCCTCCTTATGGAACATCAACACTCTTAAAGACTTTCCCTTTGAAGTTTCAAGAAGCAGTCCATCCGTTTAGGGAGTGAACACAGGGATATGCCATGGAAAAAGCTTGCTCTCTCCTAGCAGAGCACAACCTCGAGATGGCATGCCTCATCTTAAAGACTCCCAGCAATCCTTCTTTTGCGCCACCGTCAACTCAAGTTCAACAATTTTGCAGTTTAAGCATCAACCAGGGCGCTCAGCTTAGAGTTCCCGCTTTTTTGCAACTTGATCCAAACCAATCCCTCGAAGGAATAGTAAAGCATTGTCATTTTTCATCCATATGCACCAGGGAAAATTCATTTGAGCGCTTCAAGAAGAAAACCATAATAACTGCATGGACTATCTACAAAATATAGGGTACCTTGTTAATCAGAAACAAGAACCTATGATCCCGAGGGATCTTCTTCAGGAGAAGAATCCCTTGATGCAAGCTCTTCCTCATCATCCTCTTCATAATCTTCATAGTCAGTAGGGGTTGGTTGCCCATTAAGATCCACATTCACACTGTTTACCTTCCTCACAAACTGTCCTCGAACACGTGGCCTTCTTTCAGCTAATTTTTTCCTATTAACATACCTAATCTTCTTATCAAAGCAGCGCTCCTTCTTTTTCTGTCTGAACTTCATTAGCGCTGCCTCTCTTCTATCTACGTTATTCAGTTTTGCATCAGAGGATGACGTACTTCCAAAGGATGGCCATGAAGGAGAACTAGACATTTGACCAGGTTGTAAGCATATGCCAACAGGGTAATACGGGAATGTGGCCATCCCATTCATATGAGCGGGGCATTGCTGAAGATGATTGTATTGAGGAAGAATGACTGAAGTACCATGACTTTGCAGCTCATGCAAGTTCTTCTGATATAGTTGTGCTGATGATGGCATTATGACTTGATTCATAACCCCTGACATGTAATACGGATAGACATTTTGTGTAGATAAACCTGAAGCATCAACTGGAGATTCATTCCTTGGATGCATGAGCACCTGAGGAAGATTTTCTTCCTTGAAATTACTCTCAGGAAATTCTCTTGATAAAGGTGGGGTGCAAGATCTCTCAAGGGAAAGGGAATCTGGGATACTGGAACTGCTACGGAAGTCATCTTGAGAATAGCTCTCCCATGCTTCTCCCTTTTCATGTAACTGACTACCACTAGTCACCGGCTGACCATGCATTTTATCTTCCATTCTCAAAGTTTGAGGGATTTTTTCCTCAGTGGGAGCAGCCACAAGGGAATTATTCTTGGTTGTGCTTGATCTAACGTAAGTAAAGAAGGCAGATGACTCTCCAATCTTCAATTCACTCTTTTTTGGACCAGATGATACATGTCCTGCACAACAATTCTGAAATTTACAATTTGCCACTTTAAAATTCTAAGACAATAGCTAATGGGACCCAGAGTTATGCTTGAATGAAATTTGAAGTAACAACTGAAAAATGCCTAAGCAAGATCGTAGCATAACCCTTTCACCATTTTCACAAAATGACCTCAAAGACATAGGAAGTAAATTGTGATGAACAAGCATGCTTGTGATCTTGAATGAAAACCTGAAGATTAACAAGTCATTCCCTACTTAGGTTCACCAAATACTTGGTTACCTCTATTTCTTCTGTATGTTATCCCTTATAGCAAATCAACAGTGGAACCAAACAAACTCAATACCAAACATAACATTGGATAAGTAGCAGTTGGATGATTCTGTAGTTAGTCACCTGCTCTGTGGTCGCTGATTGCTGGCACATCAGGTCGATACTCTTGCGCCTGACTTGGTGGAAGTTCAACAGTAACAACAGCAGGCTGAGACAAAGACAGTATCAACTTTTACATTCATAAAGTTCTTGACAATTCATTTAAGCGTTTCAGAATGCATGACAAGCTGTTGGGAATGAAATCCTAATTCCACCCAATGAACTCTGCACATGACAGGTCCAAAAAGGAAATAAGCCACTTTGCAAAATTTCCTTGCTTCTGCCTTGTCCATGGAACAAAAAGCACAAAGAATCATTGATGTCTCTTGATTAGAAAGAAATTACAGAATAGATAATTCATGCCTCCTACATTTCTATTAGTTTCTTATGTTAACTTCCAAGCATAAGTTGCCAAAGAACAAGTACATTTTATAATTTGAACATGAACCATGTGCAGAAACAATAAAATTGTCTTGTAATTTCATTTCTCAGCAATCTCATAAAGATATAAATGACTCTCAGTAACATCGAGTGGGGCTCACCAGAACAACAAAGAGATAAACTACTTCACACAAAAAAGTATCCAAAAGTGTAATTAAAACAGAAACGAGAATGTCAATTTCAGAATTTAGGATCGAAATGCTGTCAGGAATACCAATCATACATTGTTTAAATATTATCTCTACATCATTTAAGGTTGAAACGTGCAGACATATTGATAAAGAATCATGGCCCAAAAATCAGCTCAAATAATATATTCAGGAGTAGTCTATCACTTCTCTTGCCCAATGTTTGCTTCAATAATACCAAATTTGAAATGTAGGATGCAGTAAGATGTAGATACAGAAGTTTGCTATTCCACCACAAGTAACTACGTGCCATTATGCTATATTCAAGTCCATAATCTACTAACCTCATCTTCCTGATGAGCTGAGACCCCCATTTCTGGATTTGTGCTCCTCCGAGACTTGTCATCTGTATCATCAGAGAATAGGGTAGTACTGTTTGTGTTGGCATCACTAGGATCTGATAACACCAGATCAAAGTCACAGTTCAGGATGTTCTTCTCCACAAATCCAAGCTGCAAGCACAAAGACACAAAAATACCTCCTTATTCGTTCATATACATAATAATTTAAGTTGATAACTACAAAAAAAGAAAAACTAGAATTACAAAGACAGCTGCCTTGAAGATTTATGCATGAGACATAATGCTTCCATTTTTCAATCACTTATGCTGAAGATTTACAAAAAGAATATGAGAATCAAGCTTAGAGTACTAGCCAGTGACCCATGCTTCTGAACAAAATATTGATAACTACCTTATTTATACCATGCAAACCCATATTGCTATTTATGGAATCTTATGTTGATAACACTATATTCTGAGTGGAGCACATGCAAAGTATGCCTATAGACCATGAAATATATTACATTATTCTCTATGACAACCACATAAAAAGTGACAAATGTCAGATCATCATATTCCCTTCATCTAAGGTTGGGTGAAGGGCAAGCGAAAGAGGAAGATAGAGAGAAAAAGAATAATAAAAAGACCAAGAACTATGTATGCAAAAGTAAACCAAACCATTCGCCGCCTTCTCCACATGTGTGTCCATATATTGAGTAGTTCATTAGTACGTAATGGCTTCACAAGATAGTCCGCTGCCCCTAACCTCAAGCACTTGACAACTATTGAAACCTCATCCTGCGCCGACATCACTTGTTAAAGGGAAAACATGTTAATATTGGGATATGGAAAAATAATTGCAACAATAAAGATCAAAAGCAGATCTAACAAAATAAGCTTACTAATGACAGGAATGCGTCGAAGATCTTTATCCCTAGTTATGTACTTCAACATTTTCATGCCTTTTGTCATTGGAAGGTCGACTTCCGCAAGTATGATATCAATATCAGTTCCCTCAGCATTTAGTGCATCAATTACTTGCCTAGCTGATCGCACTGATGTAACTGTGTAGTCAAGGCAGCATAGGATCATTTGGAAAATGCAAAGCACATGTGTCAAGCTACTAAATTGTAAAGCATTTCCAAAGTGACAAAGATTGGAACCAGATGCAGAAAGAGACTCCTCATTATTTAAGAAAGTTTTGCAGTAGTTCAAACAAAACAGATTCTTTAAAGTTTTCTGCAACATAAACAAGTGTAACCGATCCTGGGATGTATTAATTGCACCCAAGCATGCGATAAACTAATGCAAGTTTGGAAAGCACCAATAAGACTAACTAGAAGCCCAAGCACATGAAACAAAAATTTAACTTCTTAATCAAATAATTGAAATAACTCAACTTCTTAAGGGAAAATTCACGGTAGGCTTTTATGCTAATGTTTTAGAAAATTGAGTTTAAGTGCTCCTACCCTCAATTTTGTGTGCTGTTTACATCATTAACACATAAAGGATTCATCTTATCAGCATTGAGCTAAAATTTATTGCCATGTCTTCAAAAAATGGCACAAGTTCATCATTTTTTTGTCAGTGAAATCTCCTAGCCTGGCCAGTATATGAATTCATGAAAACAGAAGTCAATATCACCAAATCTCTAGATTCTCAATCAACCATTCAAACAAGAGAAAAGAAACTCCATAGAAGCAGGAACCAGTTCTGTTTTGACTGACATAAGTGAGTTTACAGTCTCTATGGGTGAAAATTCCACAACTCTGAGACATCTATTCCATAGCAAATCATTCGGTGTAGTCATAAAGAATTTAAGACAACTAAATGAGCAAGTATGTTCTATCCAAATCCATACTGGCTCATTCCAAAAAAAAAAAAGTAAAAAACAATTAGATCTTCAACAAGAAAAAGGCAAAAAGAGAAAACAAATGGAAAGCCGTCATATGAATTCAGGAAAATTAAAAGTACCCTGATAGGAGCATTTCAAAAGGAGAGTGAAAACCTCCTCGGAGCTCTTGGAATCATTATCACAAAGCAAAATCCTCACTTTGCTTCTATCTATGAACCCATCTCCACCTTTACTGTTACCTCCACCCCCCTCGTTTAAATTATTCTCCTTCCCCTCCATTCTCATCCAAAACCATAAAAGAACACAACTTCTTTCACTCCCCAGCAAAACCAAGCAAACCCCAAAACTCCCTCTCACACAAACTCCCAAAACAAAGACAAATACTAGAGAACTTCCATTATTAGAAAAAACAAAAGCAACCCCTTTCACCTAATACACGGATTTTAATTACGATTTGGATCAATAAAATTGCTGGAAACTGAGAAAGAAGCCCATACAAACATCAAAGTTTCCATATTTAACTCCCCATTTGAGCTAGCTATGTCCCTACAAGGAAAAGCTGCTTTAGTCGGTCTATCGGACGGTCAAGATCGATGAGAAGGTGGCGATCAAATCCAGAGGCAGGATTTAGATCACCAGAGAGAGCAAAAAGGGGAAGGGCGCATGCTAGCAAAAAAGGTCATCAATTCCCCAAGCCCCTCTTGAATCGGAGCCACCGTAGCACCGCCCCAATAGTTCTTCTATTTTTGTTTTCAGGTCATCTCTAAACACTCTTCTCATTATGTTAAGCTAAAACTAAAGAGTAGTATTACTTTTTTGAACTTTTTGTAATAAAAAAATAGGTTTTTCTTTGGGTACTGTGTGTGTCTAACGTGCGCCGTGGGAAAGAGATGCGATTGAAATGGAGACGTGGCTTTGCGTATTCGGAATTTGGATAGTTTAGGGGTATCACTAGGGTGGCGCTTTTAGCACTCCCCCGTTTATAATGGCACTCCCATTAGGTTGTTATTTGGGGTTCAAATCTTCTGTCCCATTTTATCCAGTACCCTCTATCCTAAGAACATCCTAATCATACAATAATTAAGAGAGAGGAAATTTAAATGGCTAGGATATTGTTGGGATAGAGGGTACTGGACAAAATGGGACAGAGGATCTCATGCCTGTTATTTGTGCTAATAGACAAAATTGCCCCTCACATTAATATTTTTATTTTTATTTTTATTTTCAATAATATTAACATTAAAATTTATTATTAAATTCCTTATTAATATTATTACTGTTATTTTTATTTTCAGTATTATTATTATTATCATTATTATTATTAAAAATGTTTATTATTATTCATAACAAATTATCAATATAAAAATATTAATAACACATTATTAATAACAAATTGTCTGTCTCGCGAGAGCGCGAGACAGGTAAACAATAGTCTGCCTTATTCTTATTCTTAATAAAATTAATAATAATCATGAAGCACCGGAAATTATTTAATATAATTAAATATTAAA
>JAOQMR010000006.1:23309136-23320274 GCA_027563865.1 Erythroxylum pelleterianum | reverse complement strand
ATGAGAGCATACAATAGTGTTTATCACTCAATTTTCAGGAGACCCAAATTAACCCAATAAAAGAGAAAACAAAAAATTCACTATTCTTCTCTCTCTTCGGAAATTTGCTCTCACTCATGAAACAAAACTCTCACACTAAACAACTCTTCTCCCAACTCTCTCCTTCACTTTTCTCTCATTGTTCTTCCTCCCATTTATAGAGAATTCAATGGGTGTGAACCAAGCCACCATTGTTGATTACCTAAAGTAGCTTCCATTTTTGACTTCAATGGGTGTGAACCAAGCCACCATTGTTGATCACCTAAAGTAGCTTCCATTTTTGACTTCAAGTTTCAATTTTTGACTTTGAGAAGTTGAGCCAATATTCAACACTAGTGCAGTTCATAGTCTGATGTATGCTTAAGTTTATACTAGACCGGACATTAAATTCTTTATGATAGATATTTATCTAGTTTAAATATTGATTACTAAGATACAGTTAAACAAGGTTTATGATATTCTCAAAGGACAAAGGATAAGCGGCTTAATTTAAAAAAAAAAAAACCAGGCCCGAGGTTCGAGCTAAGACCCGCTCAACTTAAGTTAGTCCTAACCTAATTGCCATCTCTAATTCACATACTTAAGTATTATAGATATATAAATTTTTTTAATTCGTTAATAAGTTTGTCCATTAAGAAAGCGGAAAAAAATCTTTATTTCAAATAACTTTTGTAAAGTGCGATTAAAAGTTTGAGCGAGTTGCTCAAGTGTTTATATATACATATAGATGTTCAACGTTAAACTAATAATCTTGAAGCTTTAAACAAATTTTTTTTTTGGGTCTTATCTAACAAAATAAGCTCTAGCACCAAGATAAGCTAGAACTGACTGAAGAATAATGACCGATCTCTTCACGACTGAATTATCCATTTTCAGCATTTTCCCCCTGAATTTTGGACAACAACAACTCTTTATTTATTTATTTATTGGAAAAGGACCAACAGCATGTGAAAATTTGGGAGATAATAATGTTTCAGCCCTCAGAAAACATGAAACTTTTGATTTCCGTGTGGAAATTTCTACCCATTTATCAGAGTCACAAAGACCTGGTGGCATAAGAGACTGCAAAATCTCTGCCTGCCAAACTCAAAATTTCAGCGGAATCTTTCGAATAGTTTGCTGATAAAAAGATACATGTCATTTGATTATAGGAGCCAATAGGGTCCATACTCTGGTGGTGCTGGATGTTAATTCTATTTCAGAAGGGGAAGATTACGCTAATACCGAATGCTGTAGCTCCCTCCCATCATGCATACGAATTGGGCCTGAGCACAAATAGTGTTTTACGAGTCACAAGAGTGATCCATCGGGAAAAGTTATTTGTAGCCCACATCGTAGGGGAAGCTGCTTACTGCCTACGGGCTGGTGCCTAAAGAACAACGATCAAGAATTCTTAGTACTATAAAAAAAAGGACATATAGTGCAAAGCGACGGTTTTATCTCCACTCCTCTCTCACATGACGCAGTAACAGTTGATTTGTGGCCTACTCATAAACATCAGCTAAAATTACGTGTGCTTGCACGGCTGGAATGCTATAAAATGTCAAACATAGACGTTGGAATCTTGAAGCATAGCAGGCGTCTTTCGATGCTCTTTTTCTAGATGCCAATATTCTTCTTGGATCACGATGGACATAATAAAACCCAAATGTAAATCAAGACATGTTGAAATATAAAGAATAGAAGTTGTCCCGTGTTGGAGAAAGAGAGGAAAGTAAACTAGCATATGAGTTTAGTGGGCTACTCCACCTATCAACCAATTGATTTTAGGATGAAACCTCACTTAGACTTATATGTGGTCTAACTTTCCTTCTCGTGTGAGCCCGTAGGCCTATTATAAAATTCTAACAAGACAACTAATGAGGTTATGATCAAGACTTGAAGTTCCCTATTTCTTTCTATAATCCAAATATAATGATGTGATATACGATAATATTAGAGAATAACACTTCCAATTTAATTACTTTTTCTTGTGCTGATACATTGTTGAGCTCTTCCTTTATAAGGTGTATTTGCAATTGGAAGTTTGCGCGCGTTTCAATCTATGGATTAATGCTTCTCCTGCAAATTGGTCACGTCGATGGATATGTCTGGACATATATAGGTTGACGAAGATAAACAATAGTCTTTACAGCCTCTAAGTTTGATTAAGATGCTAGCTACCACCATTTGGAAGTCTCATCAGAATTTATATTTTATTGTTTCCATTTGAAAACTACTTCTTATACTATTCAAGCCTATCCCTATCCTTTGATTTTGCACATACGTACATCTATTTTTTATGAATTAATTACAACTGCACTTACATGTATGTTAAGCTTCTTTTCAACAATGACACGCCATTAACTTATAGTTTTGGTGCCCATCATCTGATTCAATTAACAGTAAGTTGTCTAAATCTTTATTTGAAAATTACTTTTGTTTACCGAAATAAAAAAGAAAGCTGAAAAACCCTTCCTCTCCTTTTTTTTTTTCTTATTAGAGAAACATAGAAATAAGTGAGTATATGTGACTTGCGTATAAGATTGGATTATTATTAGTTGTTTCTCTGGGTCAAGGGTCAAAGGTTGCCCACACGTGGGGGATGACGTTTCGGACTGCAATCAAGTCGTTTAACATTCATAAATGTCATGATGAGATGGCTTCATCCGTTTCTTGGACGTATAATGATTTTCACACTCCACTAACTTTGGTCCAAAATTGTTGCTGGTGCCGAGTACAAAAATATTGACCAAATCATAATTTAACAAGTTTGAAATGTTGACTTGGAAAAATAAGCCTCGTCAGTAATAACACGTGTGCCGAATTTTTATGACTCCTTGAAATTTATCATTACAATATTCTTCTAATATAACTTGTTCAATTGGTGGGAACTATTTACTTATGTTATAATATCTACATGTAAGTGTCTCATATTAGAAAAAGAGGAAAAAAAGATTAATATATAAGTCTAGTGGACTACTCCACCTATTGCCAATTGATTTTAGAATGGAACCTCACTTGGACTTGTGTGTGGTCTAATTTTCTTTCTCGTGTGGGCCCATAGGTCCATTGCAAATTTCACATAGTATCAGAGCAGATTTGGTCAGAATTATTAATTTCCTAGTTATCCGTCTGGATGTCTAGTCCCAACGGCCCGGTCCGATTACCACTGTGTTTATTTCAAGTGATAATTTGATGTCCAATCCTATTTGCACTTTAGAAGAAGTGTTGATAATATCCACATGTGAGTATCCCATATTAGAAAAAAGAGAGGAAAGAAGACTAACTGTTAGAGTTTGTTAGGTGTAAACATATCTTTTGTGTATATTCCTTAGTTGGCACGTATATCTTTATATAGGCAAGTGAATATTGTGTATATCGGTAGCTTGATCTTAAGAGCAAGTTTAGGAAAAATTTGTGTATATATTTCACTAGCTTTTCTGATAAATGCAAGACAGAAATTCTCCCATGCTCTTTCTTGACATGGTATCAGAGCCATCATGAGAGAAAAAGTAGAACCAAACAAAAAGTCATCTTCTTCATATGACTTAAATTCGAATGACAACCCTGGAATTTGCATCACGGCGGTGTAGTTGAGGGGAGAAAATTATGATGAATGGGCTCTTGCTATGCGCGTGTCTCTAAGAGCTTGCCGAAAGTGGGATTTCGTTGAAGGGACGATCACCAAGCCTGAGACACAGCCCCTGAAATCGAAGATTGGTGGACAGTGCAATCCATGCTCGTCTCATGGGTGATGAATACAATAGAGCCATCTCTACGCTCGACAATATCCTATGCAGAGAATGTAAAAGATCTGTGGAACGATTTGCAAGAAAGGTTTTCGGTGGTGAATGGACCAAGAATCTAGCAATTGAAGAATAATCTTGCTGAATGTAAGCAGCGAGGTCTTCCAATGGTGATTTACTATGGAAAGATGAAAGCTCTATGGGATGAACTGTTCGTTTATGAGCCAATTCTCACATGTAAATGTGCAGGATGCAAGTGTGATATAGCAAAAGAACTCCAAAAGAGGCGTGAACAGGAGATGGTTCATCAATTCTTGATGCGCTTAGACCCGACTGTGCATGGGACGGCTCGTTCGAATGTATTAGTTGCTGACCCGTTGCCCTCATTGAACCGTGTGTATCAAGTCATGGTACAAGAAGAAAGATTGAAAAGCTTTGCTCTCACTAAAGAGGCACCAATTGAGGTTATGGGGCTCGCTGCTCAAACCCAATATAAAGCATTAGGCTAAGGAGAGGTGAAGGACAAGGCTGTGATTTGTTCATAATGCAACAAGCCTGGGCATGAAGCGTCTAATTGCTTCCAAATAATAGGATACCTAGAATGGTGGGAGCACTCACGTGGTAACGGATAAGGTGGGGGCCGTGGCAGAGGAACCTAGCAGAACTGACGTGGTAGTGGTCGAGGCCGAGGAGGTGACTTGAGAGGTGGCTTGAGAGCTAATGTTGCACGGATATCAACAGGAGGTAACTCGAGCCATAACGGAGAAAAATCAGATTTGTCATTCAATTATGCTGATATTACAACTGAACAATGGCAGACCTTAATGAATTTTATAAGCACTCAAAAACCAGGTGCTAGTGGCACAAATGAAAAGATGACAGGTAAACATAAAGACTTGTCCTGGATTATCGATACAGGCGCATCGAATCATATGATGGGAAGACTAGAAGGGCTTCTAGACGCGCGCAAGATGGCAAGCTATCCTGTTGGTTTACCAAAAGGTAATGAAGCATTTGCAACTAAGATTGGATCAGTTTGCCTTTATGACAACTTTATCTTGAAAGATGTGCTTTATGTCTAGGGTGTAACTTGCAATTTAATATCTGTGTCCCAACTTATTTATCAAGAAAGTTGTCTTGTCCAATTCACAAATAATTTGTGTGTGATACAGGACTTAGCCTCGAGGACGCTGATTGGAGCGGGTGAGTGCAGTGATGGACTCTATTTTTTTGAGGGATATCGAAGATAAAGGCCCTACAAGCTGGTGGAAATGGATCGTTCGAGACTTGGCATGCAAGAATGGGTCATCTGTTGGGTCCGTGTTTTGCGTACCAGAGCGAACTCAAGCCCAATTTAACGGGGCGAGTGAGTCCCCGCATATCTCAAGTTTGCACGCGACCACAACCTTAATCAGTATTGTCTTCTTTAGTCACGATTCGAACTCGTGACCTCAAGGTTTTGTTACATTTAAATGCACGCCTCTTACCATTGAGCTACTTTAAATGCAATAAAAACCTTGAGGTCAAGAGTTCGAATCGTGACCAAAGAGGACAATACTGATTAAGGTTGTGGTTGCGTACAAACTTGAGGTACGCGGGGCCTTTCACCCCGTTAGACAGACTGTCGCCCCGGTACGCAAAACATGAACCCAACATCATCCATCCATGAAGTCAACCAAGTTAGTTTCCATAGTGAATTCCAAAATTAGTAGTGATTTTATCAATAAGGGATGTGAAATTTGTCATAGAGCTAAGTAGAAACGTGAACAATTTTCGATTAGTGATTATAAAGCTGCTAGCATTTTTGAATTGATACATTGCGATTTGTGGGGACCTTATAGAGTTAAATCCTCTTGTGGAGCATCATATTTTCTCGCTATTGTTGAAGATTTTTCCCGTGAGGTTTGGATTTATCTATTGGTTGACAAAACTGAAGTGACACAATCTTTTAAACAATTTTTTGCTATAGCTGAGAGACAATTCAATAAGAAAGTAAAATTTGTTAAAAGTGACAATGGAATAGAGTTTACTTGTATAAATGAATATTTTCTGGAAAATGGTATTGTCTTTCAAACCTCGTGTACTGGGACACCCCAACAAAATGGGCGTGGAGAAAGAAAGCATGGGAATATTTTGAATGTGGCTAGGGCACTACGTTTCCAGGGTAATCTACCTGTCAGTTTTTTGGGGGAAGGTGTTCTAGGAGCTGGTTATTTGATAAAAGAATTCCGTCTTCTGTTCTACGTGGAAAGAGTCCTTTTGAAGTCTTAATTGGTGTAACAACCCCCCATGACCATTTGTGTATATTCGGGTGCCTTTGTTATGCTCATAACCAGAAAATCAAAGGCGACAAATTTGCTAGTCGTAGTAAGAAATGCATATTTATAGGATATCCATATGGCAAGAAAGGGTGGAAATTGTACGACTTGGAGACCAAGCAATTTTTTGTGTCACGAGATGTCATTTTTTATGACAAAGAATTTCCCTTTGCCTCAGCGGAGCATTCCGTGCAACCATCTAGAGAAAATTCCAATAGTATGATCATTGATCATGCTGATAATTTTGAGAATATTCTCATGATGAGCATGTTGATGAAGAGCCTGACCAAGAGATAGGAGTGTTCTCGTCACAACTCTCATCTGATATAACTCCCTTACCAGAAATGCAACCCTAGCGAGTTGAAGCAGGTGAAGAGAGAGAAGGTGGAGAAGAAGAACTAGGAAAGGATAAACGTCAGAAGCATCCCTTGGTCTTATTGAAGGACTTTATCACTCACACCATTCGAAAAATGAGTCCATCAGGAAATTCATCTATCTTCCAGCGTCCCTCAGGTACTCCTTATCCCCTTGCACACTTTGTGAGTTGTGATAAATTTTCTGTGAGCCACAAAAATTTTCTTGTAGCAATTACTGCGGATCAGGAACCAGTACACTTTTTTGATGCAGTGAAGGTAGACAAATGGCATTCTGCCATGAATAAAGAAATTAAAGCTTTAGAAAATAATGGGACCTGGATAATCACTGATTTACCTCCTGGTAAAAAGGTTTTAGATTGCAAATGGGTCTATAAGATCAAATATCATTCAGATGGGACGGCTGAACGATATAAGGCTCGGTTGGTTATTTTTGGAAATCATTAAGTGAAAGGCATTGATTACACCAGATATTTTTTCTCCAGTTGCCAAAATGGTTACTGTTAGAACTTTCTTGGCAGTTGCAGCCGTAAAGAAGTGGGAAGTACACTAGATGGATGTACACAATGTATTCTTGTATGGAGACCTTGACGAAGAGGTTTATATGAAATTGCCTCCAGGTTTTCATGTGACACAACTAGGAAAAGTTTACCGTTTGAAGAGGTCATTTTATGGTTTGAAACAGGCTCCCCATTGTTGGTTTGCCAAACTGCCCGCTACCTTGAAAGCCTACGGTTTTGTTCAATCCTGTGCGGACTATTCACTTTTTTCATTCCATAAAGGTGATATTCAATGTTTTGATTTATGTTGACGACTTGATTGTTTTGGGCAATGATAAGCAGGCGATTCATACCTTTAAACACTATCTAAGCACATGTTTTCACATGAAGGATTTAGGGACTCTAAATATATTTTTTAGATGTTGAAGTTACCCGACATCCTACTGGTATCTTCCTGTGTCAATAGAAGTATGTCCTAGATATTATCTCTGAAGTTGGTCTGTTGGGAGGAAAACCCGTAACGATTCCTACGGAGCAGAATCAGAAGCTTGCTCTTGCCACTGGCCCATCTTTAGATGATCCTGAGCGCTATCGACGATTGGTTGGTCGACTAATATATTTATGTTTTACTCGACCGGAGCTATCTTATAGTGTTCATCTTTTATCTCAGTTCATGCATCAACCCAGGCAGGAGCATTGGGAAGCTGCTTTAAGAGTAGTACGATACTTGAAAGGAAATCCAGGACATGACATGTTATTATAATCTTCGTCTGACTTACGACTTCTTGGTTGGTGTGACTCAAATTGGGCAGGATGTCCTTTGACTCGTAGGTCACTTACAGGTTGGTTTGTTTAGCTTGGGGATTCTCCTGTGTCTTGGAAGACTAAGAAGCAACATATTGTCTCCCGATCCTTGGCGGAGGCAGAGTATAAATCGATGGCTATGACTACATATGAGCTGAAGTGGCTAAAGGAGATTCTTCTGAGCTTGGGTGTGTCTCATTCTTTGCCTATGATGTTGCATTGTGATAGCCAGGCGGCTCTACACATAGCTAAAAACCATGTTTTTCATGAACGGACAAAGCACATTGAAGTTGACTGTCATTTTATTCGTGATGAGATCTTATTTGGTAATATTCAAACAACCTTTGTTCGATCCCAAACATAGCTTGCTGATCTTTTCACGAAAGCCTTAGGTAAACCTCAGTACGATCATTTCCTTTGCAAGTTGGGCATTACGGACCTTCATGTATCAACTTAAGGGGGGAGGGGGTGTTAGAGTTTGTTAGGTGTAAACATATCTTTTGTGTATATTCCTTAGTTGGCATATATATCTTTATATAGGCAAGTGAATATTGTGTATATCGGTAACTTGATCTTAGGAGCAAGTTTAGGGAAATTTTGTGTATATATTTCGCTAGATTTTCTGATAAATGCAAGACAGAAATTCTCCCATGCTCTTTCTTGACACTAACATATAAGCCTAGTGGGCTATTCCACCTATTGTCAATTAGTTTTAGAATAAAAACTCACTTGGGCTTGTGTGTGATTTAACTTTCCTTCTCGTGTGGATCCATAAACTTATTGCAAATTTCACAACCTATTTATATGGAAGAAGGGTTCTTGTTAGGTAATCTCAAAATAAGATAAAATAACATGCCAGGGAAAAAGAAAATGTTTAACAAGAGTAAAAAAACCTACATTTCATTTCCAATTTCTATCATTCTATGTTAGAAATTATATCTACTAAGCATCAAACCAAAGCCTCGAACGTTGAGATAAGGTTGGCTTTTGTTGAAATACAAGTGAGAGTTTGTTTTATATGGAAAGAATATATCATCTTGAACATGCATATAAGCTTAGTGAGTTACTTATTTTATTATCAATTAATTTTAGGATAAAATCTCATTTGAGCTTATTTGCGCTGAGTTTATTTGTTTAACAACTTTGACTTGTCGAAGCTCTGCTTGTTTAACAACTTTCCGATAAGGTATACCGAGAGGTAATTAATGTTAAATTTAATATTAGTACGTTAAGTAGAAGATAAGGAACTTGGAAAATGTGGAAAGGGTGGCTGAGAGTTATACTGACATTATCTATAACATTTATTAAAAAAAACATGAATGATGCGTTAAGATAATTCCAAGGAATTTTGTTCTTGTTGTTGCTTTATGACGTGGTGATTAATAATATGTTGAAATGTAGTTTGTCACACTATTGATTCCGATATGATTTATAAGGACTTCAAGATTTACGTTAAAGAATCAATTTACAGCTTCTTCCCCCCTTTTTGGTGCTTTATCATTTATTATAACAAATAGAAGAATATGCTGAATGCCTGACAAATATTAGTGTGTCAACTTGAATGACCTACAAGCGGCATCTTACTATTCGACTATTTAATCATTAGTTTATGCCCTTTATGTAGGCTTATAAATTAACGAGGCAATGTTGTATATATTGAAATACAAAATCCAACACTTTTCAAATCAGAAGTTTGACTCTCTACACTGACAACAAGATCCCTGAACCGGGCCTTCTTATTCAGCGATCTTCCCGATTCTCCGAGGAGAGATATTGATGCGATAGGAAAAGCTTTTCCTTTTGGACTCAAAAGGTGGAAAGTTCACTTTAGGCATTTTCATATTTTTGTCCAATATTGTGTGAGGGAGGTAAATTACGATCTAATTCTAGCCAATTTTTTGAAAAAGCGGTCAGTGTTTGGTGCGCACAAGTAGTCACCACATTGGATCAACTCCTACACTGTCACTGCCGAGACTCAAACTCGAGACTTTGATCTCACTTTCTTTTCCAATGACCAGGCTACTTTTTCCTCTTATTTACTTTAATGTATGAAATTGTATTATTCGTAAATAGGATTAGAAATGTGATGTGGTAGGAGAAGTGAAAGGAACGTCACAACTAAAACTATATCTATCTTCACCCTCTTTGATGACTAAAAGGTTGACAAATAGGAGGGGCCTCATTTTGACTTTGATCGCATTCATGATTACTATTGTCTTATCAAACCCCACGGGCGTGGAACTGTCTTTCCCTTAGCCGCCAAGTTAAATCTTATAAACTTGTTTCGTCATGGGATGGCTTACTGACACGTGTTCCTTAATAAATAAAACAAAAGATGAAAGTGGAGTATATCTTAGGCCCGTCTAATTTCATTCCTATTTTTAAAATTCATTCTTTTCTTTTTCGAATTTATTAAAGTCTAACAAATATTCATGAAATTAAATGTCCTTTTCCTTTGATCACTTAAGTCAAAAATGTCGTTTTGAACTGAATTATTAAAATTTAAAAAAATTAATCACCCATCTAAAAATTTTAAAAGTAAGTTCAAGTTTTCAAAGGTTACAAGTTGTTATAAACTAAGATAAAACGAGAAAGATTTTGATGTTGGATAAAATTGTTATGAAATTATTATATATACACGCTAAATTTAATAATCTGGATATATGAAATTTCAAACTAAGTGATATGTGTCACACTCAAGTTTTTAGACACTAATTTGGCATGTCATGAGTTTCTAGTTAAATGACTAGATGATAGAAATTGGACACTCTCTAATCTAACTTATGTCCCTAATATATGATATTTGAAATTCATATATATATATATACTATAAACCACTTAACAATAACAATACTCAGTAAGAATTCGGCTAATATGCGAAATTTGAGAAAATCAAATAATATAGAGTCTAACTAAGCTTTTTCCTTACCACTTTTGAGTGCTTACATAATATATTCTATACCAAAAATGTCGATTTCATATCATAAATAATAATTAAACATTTCATATGATAATTTCAATAAGAAGAATTTACTAATGAAGTCAAGTTGTAAGTCTAAAGTTTATACTCAAAGCTTTCAAAGTTACCTAACCCGAAGTAGTTGGCTAGCTTTGGAAGTCAGGCTTTTTTTTTCATGTTCTTTCCACGAAATTTCTAGGCACCATCCGCGAACGAGAAGCTTGTTAAAGTTTCTTTGGGATAAATATCCATCTGTGGTACACAAGTACATGTCCAACGATCTACAACCATGATTGATGTATTACTCGGTATTTTTGGTAAACAAATTTTTTTTTTTTTTTGAAAAACGTTAAGGATTGCGCTCAGCGCATATTATTCTTATCTAAGGATAAAGCGTCGTACAGGAAAAAAGGAGG
>JAOQMR010000006.1:23262598-23284786 GCA_027563865.1 Erythroxylum pelleterianum | reverse complement strand
AAAAAGAAAAAGAAAAAGGTTAAAGCATGAAACTTGTTACGGTGATTAAGGTGGGGATGGTGTTGGAGATAGGATCTAAATGCCTTGAGCAACGAAGTATTTACAGATCCTTTTGATGTCACGGTGTTGTCGTTGTCATTATTGTGCCATCTCTTTCAATAGTTTGTTATTGAAATCGAATTCACTTGACCCCCTAGCTTGCTTCTCTATCTTATAATTGCTTCAAGAAGAATAAGAAAATTAGAAATCAAACCATTCCAAATCATTAAAAATTTATTTTTAGAATTTAAAATAAATCTAACTACATACCAATTTCAATCTAACCACCAAACATGCTAAGTTATGATCATTAGCTTGACTTTGTATTCTTCAAAACTCAGCCGCGATCAATTATGAGTGGCTTGCTTCCACCCATTTTGGTCAACATCAGTCTAGTAGCTTGTAAATAAGCCACATGTTTTGAGATAATCAAAAGGACATAATTACTCAAATCAAGAAAACTACGTAAGTTCAATAATGCCCTTTTAAGTAATGAACTATTAATAAAATAGAAAATAATAAAACTCCCTAAATCATTTATCGAATTCAACAACTTGATTTCTAAGAAGGTGAACTGTTCTTTTTCTTCCTCAATCACCTTCATCTCCTCTTCTTCTTCCGCTTTATAAACAGGGATGTTTGTATCTTCTTCAACGTTTATCTCCGTTATCATCTATTTGTCATTCTCTTCTTCATCAGCTTCTTAAACAAAGACTTCCTTATATTCTTCAAACCCAACTGCGTTGTCATTTGTTCTTCTTCCTCTTGCTCCTTTAAAGATTGACTTCATCAATTCTCTTTAATGAGTTGCCCTTCTTTGCATTATTTAATACCTTATTCATATTGCATACTCAATGAACATGTTTCAATTACATTTTCCAACTTTTAACTTCCAACATTTCACATATAACCTATCTTGTATCTAAATCATTTCTTACCTCATTTCAAATTCAAGAATTCTCCTTTTCTCTACACATGAATAATCGCTAACAATTTCTCATTTAATAGTTCTAACTTTCAAGAAAAGTTCGGGGTCCAATAGAAACTAAGTAGCCAATTATCTCCAAAGTCATATGAAGAGAGAGAATACATGGCAAAAGTCCCATATGCTAATGTAGTTGGAAGCTTGATATATGCAATGGTGTGTATAAGATCAAATATTTCACAGGCTGTTAGTGTTGTAAGCAGGCACATGCATGATCCGGGTAAGGTTCATTGGCAATCTGTAAAATGGATTCTACGGTATATCCAAGATACCGTAGATGTTGGTTTGACATTTGAGCAAGATGAATTACTTGGTCAACATGTAGTTGGATATTGCGATTCTAACTATGCAGGTGACTTAGATAAGCGACGGTCTACAACTGACTATTTGTTCACTTTAGCGAAGGCGCCAGTTAGTTGAAAGTCTATTTTGTAGTCAACGGTGGCTTTGTCTACAGTAGAGGCAGAGTATATGGCTATTACAGAAGCTGTGAAAGAGGAAATTTGGCTTCATGGGTTGCTTAAAGACTTGGGAGTTGGTCAGAAACAACTTGAGGTATATTCTGATAGTCAGAGTGCTATTCATTTAGCAAAGAATCAAGTCTTTCATGCAAGGACAAAGCACATTGATGTCCACTATCACTTTGTGCGGGAAATTCTAGAAGAAGAGGAGATAATTATTCAGAAGATTTGGACTACAGAAAATCCTGCAGATATGTTGACTAAGGTGATTATAAGAGCCAAATTTGAATATTGTTTAGATTTGGTCAATATCCTGCACATTTGAGTCGACGCCTGACGGTGTAAATTTGGAAGCACCATGAAGACTGCTTTCATTATTTGTTTGATTGACAGATTTATACTTAGTAGAATAAGAAATTGTGCCAAGGTAGAGATTTGTTACTATTTGGCACCTTTTTCATCTATCCCACATTGTGAGTTTATGCTTTTGGGGTGTACGCACCGGGTGGGGGGGGAGGTTGGTAGTTATAAAAAGGAGCTCTCCCCTCCTATTGTAATCATCCCAAATTTATATCTCTTTTCCCATATTAAATAAAATTGGGCCATTTGAGTGGTGCTCTGGAGACGTAGGTACAATTGGTCGAACTCCGTTATCAAATTTTCCGGGTGCGTTCTTTCCTTATTTCTTTTATTTCACATTTATTGTCTTATTTCTTTCAAGTTGTAGTATAGTATTCAATATTATTTGTCAGGTATATTTGTAGTATTTTGTTCAATTTATTTGGGTGTATTTACTATTCGTGTGTGTACACGGGTTAGGTTGTGATAAATACACCGTGCACGTAATTTCTATCAAGGAGGTCGGGTTTTAAGTGGGACTGTTTGTGACCCCTCTACTCTTTTCTGGGACTTTACATACAATGGTAATATTGTCTAGGAGATTATTGTGATCTTTCTTGGGTATTACCGAATCGGTTCACTTCACCAGTTGTTTACCTTAGAGGAAAAAATTACTCAATTTTCTCAACAATTTCTAGTTTGGTAAGTGACAAATATCTTAAAGGAAGACACTTTGTAACGATCTTATGCTTCATGCAACTGGAATGAATGCACTTTTACAAATTACAAACCAATCCTATAAACACATTTACAAGCATTATCCTCTCCACTCACCTCTTGTCTTAAATTCTTTTAGACACTAGCCATACTAGAATGTCTTGGGAAGTTCATATATCATTGTAACACCTTTTATTAAAACCAAACTTCCTGACATTTCGTTCCTATATTCCCACGAGCAGATGCGCAACTCGGAGGCTACCTAATGCACTTCCTAGTTCTTGCCACAACAAGCTTGACATAGATTCGGAAAGATCTTTGGACTAATCGAAGTTGTCCTTATTGGCCTTGATGTTTGTGTTTGACTTACGAAATCTGAAGCACACCCAGTTTATCAAATTTATTTGACAGTAAATTGGGTAATGAAGTAAGGAATTCATTGTCTTGTACATTTGACACGCTGAGTTTATTAATACGTTTGGCGTATGGATTGATTAGTGACTAAAGAGTGGCGAATTTTGAGGTATTTAAGCATAATTATCAAGACACTATTTGCCAATTTCTTAGCCATTTTTATTCAATATTTTAAATTTTATTACTTTTAAAATGTAAATTGCTATATTCTTCTTTTGTAATATTTTTTTAATTTTCAGAATTTAATATGTACTTATCTGATTTAGTTTTATTACTAAACTTCACTTAAAAGATTTTAAAAGGAAAAAAAATTAAAAACAACTTGACAATATGGCCAATTACTTTTGCTAAACTAGTATAATAAATGTCTTTAATAATAGTTGACTTCATCTATTTTAGTGAGTGAAGGTGGTTTAATTAACTTATGAATACTTTTCAGGTGCTTCCATGTATGTGTTGGTTCGATATAAGTTAACCATTCAATTATACTTGAAACTTATTTTAAAATGTTATAATAATACTTTAAATAATTTAATATTACGACAATTACAACAACAATCTAATAAAAATTTTGTTGATATGTAGGGTCTAAAAAAGTTTAATATTACGTAACCTTACTTCTAATTAGTAGAGAGACTGTTTCTAAATAACTCGCGTGAATAAATAAATTAAAAAATAACAATTAGAAAATAAAATATGAAATAAGTAATAAACTAAATAATACAAAAAATAATAAAAATACAAAAAATAATAATAAATATCATAATCACAATTATAATCATAATTATAGTCATAGTCATAATTATAATTGTACTCAGTAATCATAATCACAATCATAATCAAGTTACATAGGGAAAAAAACTTAGGCTAAAATCCTAAAATATAAGTAATACATATTTAAAAGTTTAGACTAACAATAAGAAGAAAATGTTAAAAGACCTATGAGAACTACAAGTATTTCTTTACAAGAAATTCTTTATCTGTATTCTAATAGGCCGAAGTTTTTTATTACAGGTCATATCTTTGGTAAATTTTAATAGTCTCATATCTAATTATATTACTATTTTTAATATTATTTTTCTTAAATATATCTTACGTGCTTTTTGTCATAAAATATTTATTTTTGTTTGATTTATATTTTTTTTAATAATCCTACTGTCTTAAATCGATCAAATAAATTTTATGATATTAATATTTCAGATTTCAATAGATTTATATAAAAATATTTGTTAAATATTATAATAATATTTTAAAGTATTTGTTGGGCCACGGTTAGTATTAAATTGTACCCTGGTACTACTTAAGAGTACAGGCTCACCACAATGGCCCCCTTCCTGCATGGACTAAATTAGTGTACTGGTGAGACTTTTTATACTCCCAAATAATACTTTGTGCTTTTAATATATTCAGGCTATTTTCTCCCTCCCATTCTTCCTCATATCTGACATTCTAAATTGATAATTATTAGATATGAGTTCTATTAAACATGTTATAAAAAATAATTATATTCACATCCCTTTTAACTATCAACAATTTTCAAAAAGAAATAACAACTGGATCCTTAATTCAAACCTATCATCAGTAACAAGCAGGGACGGAGCTACAGTGGGGGCAAGTAGGCCCCCACAATCTCCAATAAATTTCATGCAAAAAAAATTATTATTTTAAGTTTTACCCCTATAAAAAAAATAAAAATTTGCTACATTAAATTTTTGCCCTCATTAAAAATAAAAATTTAGCCCTATTAAAATTTTACCTTAACTCAAAAAAATTTCTGGATTAACCCTCGTAACAAGTTCCACGTACTATTGCTGGTACGTAAGATTGGGAGGATTCACATCACTGTAATAGTGATTGATTTGGCCCTTCATACTTATGACTATAAAGTTAGAAAACCAATTCAATTTTTCAAAGTTTAATTACTAATGAAGGGAAGGATTTTATTTAAAGCTGATCGTAATGTAGGTGCCAAGTTAATTCGTTGTTAGCTTTGGGTTAAGTTATATTTATTTATGTTTAATGCAATAGTTTGAGGTTTTGGAAGCTATTTAGAGCTCTTTCGGGTGGTAATCGGCCAGAAATGGCTTATTAATGCTTGAAAGAGGTTTTGCTGGTAAATCATTTTTCGGATTGAATATTTTGTATACCTATATCCATGTTTGTTGTTTAGTTAAATGTTGATTGCTTTGAAAGCGCTTATTTCCTCTTATCTTCTTCCTTAAAGAATTTCTCAATAATTCAGAATGTTTCAGAATCATTACGATGCAATAAGTTGTTTCAACTTATATAGAATTTCTAATGGACATGTTCAGGGGCAGATTTAGAAATTTTTTTGGGTGGAGGCAAAATTTTAATAAGAAAAAATTTTCATTTTTAATGGGGGCAAAAAATTTTTTTTGTGGGGGCAAAACTTAAAATAACAATTTTTTTCCATGAAATTTGTTGGAGGCTATGGGGGCAAGTGGGGTAGTTCCGTCCCTGGACATATCTTTTGGTAAGTAGAAGAGAGAGAAAAAGGGTCTGTGACCCATTTGAGACTCAGTCTATAATACTCATTACCCAATAATCATTATTTTGAATGCTTTAATTGGACTTAAATCTATAAATGACATAAGACATAAAATAGTCTTACGTTGCTTTGCTAAACGCATTTCAGCTTGCTTGTCAAAGTGAACCGGAAAAAAAAAAAAGAAAACATGCTTTAATCTCTGTTTCCTTGATCATTTTACAATATGGAGATTCTTTCTTTCCTCTTCTTGTAGAAATAAAATTGACATCGATGTTACTAAATTCGAAAAGAAAAAACAGAACAAATCAAAAAGCAACGGGCCCCAATAAGACCAAATTAAAAGAGAGGATTTTAGATGGGGAAGGCTTGAACACCAAGTTGAGTGAAATGTGGACTCTTAAGAGCCTCCTGAAGCAGCTCATCATCATCCCAAGAATCTCGATAAGTCTCCAAGTTGGCATCTGCATTCACTAAAGCCGACAAGCACAGCTGCTTTCTCCACTCTTCCAAGTGCGGGAATCCGACGTGGTCTCCGTATCTGTCACAATACTGCACACATATTTCCAAATAAATTCTTGTTTATGCATTCAATTCCATTGTGCTCAGACTTTAGTTTTGCTTAACATTGCAGTGGAGATAACTTGAAGTCTTTCCAATGGTTGGAGTTATTGTACATTATCAATTTTATATTTACCTCAAAATTGGCGATATCATGAGTATTGTGCTTTGGAATGCCAGCAGCATCCCTTGACTTATAAAACTCCTTAATCCACTGCATCATCTCATCTCTTGGTGGCAAACTTCTTTTCCCAGACAGAAGCTGAGCAATCCATTTTGCTTGTGATTCAAAGAAAGGGAACCCTATAAGCTGCATGGCATAATTGGCCACATGTTATTAAGAAATGAGTCACACAAGTCAAAAACAATGGAAAATTTGAGTTACTTGTCAATTTTATGAACATGTCTGAAACATCCACCAAACTAACAAATTAAAATGGAAGGTATGCACAGGCATATGTTTATGACGTAGAATAGAAGAGAATCATATGATATCTCTGATTACCTTTCTAGGTATGCCTACAAAAGAAAGGGAGGGAGCAAGAGTTGGAGGGAATGTGTGCTCATACAATGGTCCCACTCTATCATCATCCACATCCACTATTCCTTTGGTGTCAAGAAATGGGAATGTGTATGAATACCTACAGCACAAAACGATTGAAATTACGAAAGAAACTATCATTACTATATTCTTCAAGCTCGAATGGAAGTACGAGGACCCACCAAAGCCTGACACAGTGAAAAAGTCATGATAAACCAATCAAACAAACTTTTGGGATTGGAAATGAGTGATACAAAGCAAAGGCATTAGTATTTTGTCACTTTATCTACATTGTTTCTTGGTTCATTTGGCCATAAATCTTTTAGTTAGAATAGACAATTTCCTTTGACTAAATGGGTTCAGATAATAATTACCCTGTGCAGTACAAGATGGTGTCAGCATCAACCCAAGAACCATCCACGAAAATAACCCGTCCATCTTCTTCAAGGAAATCTATCTGGACATTGCCACAAAAACAGAAGGTGATTGGTCAGGAATGCTTTGCGGTCCATGACCCAAGTTTGAAGGTGAAGAAAATCACAACTCTTTTGTATGATGGTAGTAGTCCAAAAGAACTAGCTGAAACTGTTAGTAATTTAGTTCTTCTTCCATAAAGCCTTCTATACCGATTCAAACAGTAACAATTTCTGGATGCTGAAATGACGATGGCAATACCTGAGCATGAAGATATAAGTTGTTATGTTTTGAAATGACCTTAGATAAACCCACACTAAGATTGTCGATGGATTTAGTACTCAGGTGGACTTCCTTTGCCACTTCCACCAGCTCCATCGATATATCTTGTCCACTCATTGAGTTCCCAACAATCACAACCACCTGCGGAATCAATAACCAGGTTGCATGTTAATGAAAAAACTAGACAGTAGGGATCATATTTTATTTACCTAAGCACATAATTAAGGTTATATATCTCCACTGTTGGATGATTATTAATTAAGAAAACGTATATTTTAAGCAACCATTTCAAAGCATGCATGAAATAAAAAAAAATCATAGCTGAGTTGCTATATCGTTTAAAGGGAAGCTAAGCAAGTATTTTCCAGATTAAAGTTTGTTAGCATAGATATGTAGACAGACTAAAAATATAAGTAAATGAACAAAACTGAAGGTTCTATACATTAACTATTGAAAACCTTGGTACTACCTCGTCCCGAAATGGCTCTGGAACTCTGTAAACATGGCTATGCATATGCTTCCTCTTCCATGTACTCATTCCTTAAGCAGATACATGAAACAACATCAGGGAACAAATCAGGAAAATGTTGTACTTGTAATATGGTTATAAATGTGTATTCATAATTGGGGAAATCTTCTATTTCCACTGTCACTTGATATGACACCAGCGTGAAGAAAATTAATGAATAGACTTTCTTTTCCTTTTCAGTGTGAAAAACCACTTTTGACAGAATCTCTTTTGACCTGACATTCAGAAAGCAATTTTCTTTTTCACACACACCTTTAATGGCGGGCAACCTAGGATGTGAGTAATGACCAGTAGCAACAACCACAGCATCAAACACCTCTTCCACCATCTTTTCATGCTTCTTCTCCTTACTCTTCACAACCCATTTCAATCCATTACCAAACTCCTCATAGTCCAGCATTCCCACATACTCAACCCTTGTATTAAACCTAATCATCTCTCTTAGACCAAAGTGATCGGCGAAGTCCTTGAGGTACAACCAGAGCTCCTTATGGCCAGGAAACCTCCTCATGTCTCTTCCTTTCTTGACCAAAAACGGAAAATCAGTGTAACCCATGATCTCTCTTGGAGACACCAACCTAAGAGATTCATAAATACTACTATGCACTTCCAGAAACTTGTTTTTTCCTAAAGGATCTTCTTCCTCCGCATTAGGGTCATACAACCATTGCCCACCAACATCATGTTTTTGCTCCAAGACCACCACGCTATGACCTTCTTTCCTCAGCTCTCTTGCTGCCACCAGACCCGACGGTCCTGCACCAATCACGCACACGCTTTTCGATAAGTTCACCTCCAAGACCATTGTGGTTCAGACCGTCGGATCGGTGCAAAAGGTAAAGAAAACAATCTATGAAGGAGTTGGTTGGTGGAGGTTGTGAATTGCTGTTTGAAACTTTTAAGTAATGGTTGGAGATGTGTAGGAAATGTGGGTATTTATAGTATAGAACTACCAAAAATTGACTTACTTAAATCTACTGTCCAGAAACCGAAGAAAAGAAGTAATAATGATGAATAAAAGTGAGGGCTTGCTCTTTGGGAGACACATGTGAGAGAATTAAAATGATGAGTCTTTAGCTTTGCCTATACTTTCAAGTTTGGACCATGTGTTTGATGACTCATCCACCATTGTAGTTAGGCATATAGGAAGTAATCTTGTGCAGTAGTAGAGGTAAATGGTTGATTAAGACTACAAGAGACATATACAATCTGATAATCCCAATTAATCTTCCACAATTTGTACTCCAGATCCGTCACAAGACTTTCGGATGAGGAAGAAGTCTTTAATAAGTTTATCTCAGAGATTGCTGAAAAAGAAAAGAGCTCAATAGAAATACTTATTCTAACTCTCCTCTTGGTGATCACATCAAACAATGAATCAAATACACGTTATGAAAGTAATCATGATATGTCAGTAGGGCCGGTCCTATACGGCCCTGGGTAAAATTAAAATTTTTTTAAAACTGGACCCCGTCTCATAAAAAAATTTTTGGCCAAGAAATTTTAGTTTAAAGAGGGGGCTTGGGGCTCCCTTTCATAAAGGATCCTGGGCAAAATTAATTTTTTTATAAAAAAATGAGCCCCTTCTTATATAAAAAAATTTTTTTGGTCAAAAAATTTTTTTTTGGCCAATAAATTTTAGTTTAGAGGGGGGGCTTGGGGCCCCCTCTCATTGAGGGCCCTGGGCGGGCGCCCTGCTCGCCCTTGCCCAGGGCCGGCCCTGGGCGTCAGATTATGACTAGAATGAGATAACCAGTAAAATTTACCATATAATTTGTTATATTCCGTTACGTAATTGGATAATAATCACTGGGTTAATATCACAATTAACACGTGCCTTTATAAAAAAAAACTTTGTAATTGGATTTAAACAATAAAAGTTAATAATTATCAAAATAAATCACTTTTTCATTTTTTGAGTATGTAATTTTATGATTTGATGAAAGAATTTCTTCATTCTCCCTAAGTTTGTCTACATGCACTTATCTTTTTTCTTTCCTTATTTTCTCCTTTGGTCAAATTTTTGTTTTACTAATTTTAGTTGATTAATGTTTATAGATAGGACCTTTCCTATTTAAGATTATTTTCTGATTTTTCTTTTTTTTTTGAAATAGATCTTGCTCTTACTCTTAAAGTTTTTGAGTTTGTTTTCCTTTACCTTTCTACAAAGAAATTTTCTTTTTCTTTATTCCTAATTTCAGCAACTCATTTAAAGCTTTTTCTTTGTTTCCAATCTTTCTCTCTATTTTTCTTCCATTTCTTTAACAATTAAAAGTTTCATCTTTAACCATACAACATCCTCCTAATCTCTTTACAATCCTTATCTTTGTATTTTCTGTTTCCTTAGATGTTGCTGCTCCTTTAGTAATGGCTTCTCTTTTGTTGAGTTCCTTTCACATCTTTTATTCCATATTTTTCTACTTCTACAATTTTTCTTCTTTTCCTCTCTTCTTCTTTGACTATAGCTTTTATTGGCTCCTCTAGATCTTTTTTTTTATTACTAAGATATGATCTTTGTTAATCAACTCCTAAGAAATCACGAGACTAAGTCGTAAAAGATCATTCTCCTCTTGAAAAGCCCAGGTTCATCCCTTAAACTTCAAGAATATAACTTTTTTTCATTTCTTCTTTGGTTGAGATATTGAAAACCGGTACAATTAGGTGGTCAACCACTCTTATTAGTTATTTTATTGACAAAAGACCATATTTTCCTCAAATACAAGCCCAAACTAAATTTAGATGGCTAAATAGGGGCTTGAGAGGACCCTTGTAAGTGAAGAGGACTTCTTATTTAAATTCAGTTGTGACACAAGAATGGTGAGGGTTTTAGAGTTAGGGCCATGGTATATCAATAGGAAACCTCCTCTTCTCCCAAGATAGAAATTAGGTCATGATCATTATCATCATCACCTAGTCCGAAATCCTGCAATGAAGCAGGGTCTGGAGAGATTCGATAGTACACAGTCTTACCCCTATATAGCAGAGACGTTGTTTTCGATTGACCCACATGCAAATAAGACAATATAAGAATGATGCAGGTAACAGAAACAATTCATAAAACATAAAATAAATGAAAATACAAGTAATGAAAAAAAACCCAAATCTCAAGATATAGCTAAAATAAATGCAAAGAACACTAATAATACTGCGCACAAATAAGAATAGAATATTAGTTGATCATTAACCTTAATACTACTCCCAAGATAGAAATTAGGTATGACCCTTAATAAGCAAAGCGTGAAACAGATTCCAATTTGTATCAACTTTCATAGTATCGTTTAGAATATTAGTTGATCATTGACCTGAGCTATTTAACAAATTCTCTAGGCAAATCATTATGCTTAGATAAGAACACTACTGGCCCTAGAAGAATATATTGTGCAAAGATATATCTTAAGGTTGAGTTGTAGATAGATTTACCTGAAACTTTGAAGATTAAAAGGGTAAATGAAGATAGGGGAACTAATTGAATCTAGAATCTTATTTAGTTATTGATGCTAATCATTTGAACCTCAAAAAGAAGTTAGAGAAACTAGTTGGAAAGGTGTTTTTTATTAGTTACTGCAACGAAGTAATAGCACTGATTGTACAAAATCTTTAGGCTTATGAGGACACTGGGTTGACAATGGTTCCCCTATAGAGGTTGGAGGAACTCCAACTGATAGTTTGATAAGCATCCAATACTTCTTAGATGAACTTTGATACATTCAAGATGTTAGAAGTCATGGATCATATTCCTTAGGATGTGCCTAAATAACTAACACTAAAAACTCATTCCTTAAAGAAACAAGACTCAGCCTGTGAAGCCATCAGTCTAACTTTAGTAATTTAAACAATATGGAGGTTTATAGCCAAAAGATTACCACTACTAATAAGAAAGAAAGTGTTGCAAAAGCCTTAACCTAAGGTGAAGACTTTGTTTTGATAACCAAAAAGAGACTTATTGAAAAACCTAAGAAAAGGGGTCCCTTATGCCAACTTCTTCATCTTGACCATCATATCTTAGAATAAGGGCCTTGAACCACCCTTAAAGGCAATAGGATACTTATGATTACCTGCATTCTGAAAAGCCTTTTTTTAGTAAGGCTTTTAAAGACTAGAATTAAGTCCAACATCCTAAGTAAAGGTACTTGGTTTTTTTGGAAAGAATTATATTGCCATCTCTAATCATCATATACACTATAGTGGAAGAATGGTGAGATTTTTTTATGGTGAAAGTGCTTCAAACAAGCCTTACTGACCATTATGTTCACTTGATTACCAACATATTTCATGATCCTATATGTAATAAAATTACATTTGTGCATGATATTAACCTAGCTTTTCAAAGAATCACTTTTTGCGAAGACAAAAAGAAGCTCCAACCCACTATCCATACTCCCTAGTTAGTGTTAGGTGATCTTAATAGTATACTCTTTATCCAAGAGTTAGAGGGAACCAATATTAACCTTAAACATTTTATTGAGGATTTCATCAATTTTTTTGAATAACATGAGATTATCATGTATAAGTTATGATAGTCATCTCTACACTTAGAGCAATATATAAGATGGTAAATGGATTACAAGGAAAAAAAAACTTTTGATAGAGCATTAGTGAACTCCATCTAGATGTCTAGCTTTCATAAAAAAAAAGCCCACTTTGATAATCCCCTCAACTCAGATCATTGCCTAATAGGGATCCTTCTTCAAACTGGTAGGGTTCTTTGAAAACTCCTTTCAAATTCAACAGCTACTTGACCAACCTAGAAGGTTTTGAGCATATAGTCTTAAAAGGAATTTTAAATTTTTTTGAAAGGTTTAAGGCTTTTAAATATATAAGAAAACTATAAACTTTGAAAGAAGAATAAAAGAATCTTAACAACAAACAATTGAGCAACACTGGAACGATAGTTTTTAAAGCAAAGAATGCTTTACACTTTTCTCATAATGATCTCTACCATAAACTAGATTATTCCTTAAAGTTAAAAGAAAAAATAGACTTAACATAATATATTCAAGCTTTAGAGGCTCACAATTATCTTTCAAAGTAGAAATCTAGGACTAATGACTCAATAATGGAGAACAAAGTCGAAAGACTTCTGCAATGCTATAATACCTAGAAGAAATGACAACAAAATATTAAATTTGACATATTAAAATGGTGTATCCATCTGGAAGTTTGTGATATGCGAACCATGGCATATAACTATTTCAAGAGTACACTTGGTAACTCTTGTAACACTTTCTCTTATATGTTGATGATCAAATCTTTTATATCTCCCTCTTTATCCAATAATAGATTGAGCTCCTTAATAAGCCTTTCACTAAATCTAATACTAAAAAGGCTCTTTTTAATATGAATGTTAGTAAGGCACTAAGTTGTGATGGGCTTATTGCTCTTTTTACTAGAAAGCATGGAATTTGATTGGCAATAAAGTAACAAAGGTTATTCTAAAAATTATTTCTAAAAGGAGAAATGTTTAGAGAAATGAACAAAATCTATGTTATCTCATTCCTAAAAATTCTATTTTCTATGTAAAGTTATTTTTATATTTCTTACTATAATATCTTATAAAAATAGTTTCTAAATTAATGGATATCATATTCAAAGCAATCTTGAATAGCATTGTCAATCCTACTCAAAGTGCCTTCACACAAGTGATAAATATAGATGACAATATACTTGTGGTACAATAATTTTTCAAGAGCTATCTTAAGAAGAAAACAATCAAAAGTTGTTTTATGAAAATTGACTTTCAATAAGCTTTTAATTCTATAAGCTAGAAGTTCTTTATTAAATCCTTAGAAGCCTTTGGTTTTGCTCCTCATCACCATGTGTTTGAAGTAATCCATCATAATAGAGCTAAATGCCTAAGATAAAGGAACCTTTACTCCCTACCTCTTCATAATCTACATTGAAGTGTTGACAATGCTTATAACTCACAATATTGAACAACAACAATAACAACACTTAGTATAAATCTCACTAAGGCGCCGGGTTGGGGAAGTCTAGTAGTACATAACCTTACTCTTAACTAATAGAGAGGCTATTTCCAAAACTCACAATATTGAACTAAGTCAATAAATTTAAATATAGCTACAAGTGCTAGAAATTGAGATTATTCAACCTTTTATTTGTTAATGATCTATTACTGATATGTGGAGCTAACATATCATCTATTAAGACAATATTGGACTTCTTATTTACTTTGAATAAGCTATCATGACACTTAGTCAATTAGAATAAAAGCAATCTATATGTATCAGCTAGATCATTCAGTTGGATTGACCAACTCTCATCAATTTCAGACCTCAAGCGTTAAGAACATTAATTTACATACCTTGTTATCCCTATTACTACGAAAAGACTAATTTTTAAGGATTTTCAACCTTTTTTATTTTATATACACATAATAACAAAGAACTATAATAACAAATTATTTTCCTTTATAGTAGATTATAATTAATCATTTCAATGCTTAATAATCTCCATATGTACTAGATTTCATGCCTACTTATCCCTCAAAACCTAGTTAAACATATAGAGGATATTCTAAAGAATTTCCTATGGATAAGGGATGTGAACAATGCTACTGAAGCATAAGTCAAAAAGCTAAAATTTGTATGCCTAAAGGGGAAGGGGGACTTGGCATTACCTTCATTAAAGCACAAACAAAGTGCCACTTTTTGAGAAAGTTTGGAAACTATTCTCAAACCAAGAGTCATTTTGGGTTAAATAAACGTATACTCAATTTCTTAAAGGTAACAACTTTTGAAAAAGTCAAGAAAAATCAGAAAAGAAAAATCAGAAACTTTTTGGACTCTCAATCATAAGCTAAAATTAATAAATATTATCTTTTATGAAAAGAAAATGGAATATGATTTTTTTATTTGTAATAACCAAAGTCCTCTCCACAAACTTATATTCAATATATTTAAGCATACAATATTAGAGTAGGCAAAGGTCAAAAAGATCATCTTAACGAAAGATTAACTATGTAAGCACAAAGGTTTTACATCTATTGTAACATCAACACCTACCTATAAACCTCAGAAAATTGTTGAGTACACCACCACCTAGAAAAGCGTAACTCCAAAAGCTTTACTAAAAAATCATATCTCCTATTATTTAAGCCCCATTACAAATTTTTTTTTAATAATAGCTTACCTAAGGCCTTATTTACTTTATGGTTAGTTATTAAACATAGGCTAAGAACTATGGATAGACTTAAATGTAATTCCTACCTCTAACTTTGTGTTGCAAGTTGTCTGGCTAAAAACCTAAGACTTTAAACCACCTGCTCTTTAATTTCCACCATTTGTTACCACTTTGGAACCAAAATTAGGGCTTATTTAAACTCTACAATAAAAAGGTTACTTAGCTAAAGATGGTGGATTAGTTTAAAAGAGTCAGATTCTAACGTAAAGGAGACTAAAACAATCTTAAATCTAGCCTTCATTTATTTTATCTATGCCATAAGAAAGGAAACAAAATTAAGGCTTTTTCAAAAATACTAAATACAAAATCCAAACCTTATGTTAAAGCGCCTTCAAATGGATTAGAGAAGTTACTAAAGCCAATGAAATCCATACAAATACACATAAATACCTGACAGCTAAATAGAATGTCCCTTAATCCTTCCTTTATTTTCTTAACTCTTAGGTTTCCAATGTTGAATTGGTAGCTAGATAGAGCTTGTTTGAATTTAGGGAACCTTAATGGATTGGAGCTTGCCTAACAAAACCTGAATTACTTAACTAATCTTGGTTTTATAGTAGTGTTCTTGTTTAGAGCCTTGTATACTTTTGTGAATAATAAAATTCTTATGCTATCTAATTCAAAGCTATGTATTACACTTGTGTTAGTTTTGTAGAGGTTCTGCAATAGCCTTATGAACTCTTATTTTGGGCTTTGTCTTTGGCTTGTTGTACTTTCCTCGTTAAGTTTTTAATCAATTTGTTGTCAATTTTAAAAAATAAATTATTATAGTCTAAAATAAATGATAACTGCCAAAATTTATTTAAATACAATTATTTAAAATTATAATTTAACTACTAAACACATATAAATAAAAGGTATATCTGATTGGTAATAAAATATAGAAACTTCTATAACTAAATTCAAATTACTATGGCTTTCTTTAAAAATTAATTTATAAGACATCTTTAACAAGATCATGATTAAAATTTCGTTCTACATAAAGAACTAATAGTAACTATGCCTTACTGAATATACTTAGGCTAAGAAAGGTAATAAGTAATTAGTTCTTAATAACGTTAGGAGACGAAGAAGAAACATATTTCTAACTAGGGGCCCAGTCGGTCCAACCCATTGTCATCCTAAGCCAGGGCCTGACTGGAGGCTCGATCGGGTTCAAGACACCTAAACTTGAGCTAGATTAGGCCCCCATAATTTGAAACCTGACCCAACTTGAAAATTTTTATTTTTTAAATTAAAAATAGGCATCATTTTGCCTATAACTTACGAGCTTTGGGTTAGTTTGAGCCTAGGCAGCTTGAGCCTGAGTTTAATCCTAACTAGAGGCTCGATTTTTCAAATAAAAAGGTTGAAGCCTCATTAACTTCTATTCAGATCCAACCAGAGTAAACCTAACCCTATTTGCCATCTATATTTCTGGCATGATAATTAGACCCAATGGGGACCTTTTACTAATATTAATGAATTGCAGGTCATTATATTATATAAGGCACTGGTTAAAGAGGGATTAATAGTTTATAGAAAACAGTTAGAGTAATATGTCAAATCTACTATCATTTAATCTATCCTTAATTATAATCTTAAAAGTAGTAAAAAAAGATAAGCTAGTTTGGTAAGGGAAGTCTAAGGGATGCTTTACCAATGCCTTACGTAGGAATTTTCTAAAGGAGTATTATGGAAAGGTGGATTGGTTTTTCATGGTATGGGATAAGCATGCCAAGCTAAGGGCCTTGGGCTTAATGTGGTTAGCATTCAAAAACATATTAAACATGAAGGATAAACTAAGAAAGTTCTTAGGTGTTCCTAATTCTTGTATTTGATGTTAGCAAGAAATGAAATCGATGAATCATCTATTCTTCAATTTTAAGTTCTTAAATTATGCACGGAAGAGGATAAAGGAGTTATGCAATATGAGAAATGTTGAAAGCAATCTTATGGAATTAGAAAGATGGAACATATGGCCACATTTTAAATAGGAAACTAACAAATTTATATGAAAATTGCTATAGGGAGCACAATTCATGCAATTTGGTGTGAGAGGAATCATATGATATTCCAAAACTCTGCAACACAAGAGCATACATGGCTGCATGAACTTACAAGCAAAATCAGGGAATAAATAATTGCACATCAACTACACACTAAATGCAGTTAGGGAATGACTTTGAATTGGAGCCTTAAAACCAAAAGGATCCAGATTCATAGACATTGTTCATAAAATAAACATAATCAACTAAGGTTAAGCAATTTACAACATTTGTGGCGAAAATATATTAAAGGGGTGTCTTGGATGCAAAGATTATTATGCAAATAAGAAAAAGGGAAAAACTAAAGGGACATATGTCCAAACAGAAGGAACAAAACTCCCAAAGGAATTTAAAGTTGAATGATGAGACGACTACAAAAAGGATTTGTCGATAACCTCCATTATATAGATCTCCTAGAGTGAACAATTAAACCTTCATATTTGAAAAGGATCAGCATACACATATACAAAGGATAATACATGAGGTTGAAGAGAGAGGTGGAGTGAAAAACTTGTTGCTAACACAATTCGAGACTTCTTGTAATTAGATACTATTGCCCGAGTTCTATCTAGAGGATAGGATTTTTGTTAAGACGTGGTTGACTGATAAATAAAATACTAGCTCTTAAGTAAATACACTATATTATTTTTGATTAATTAATTCAACTTTAATTTTTAAAAAACTATGCTTTCATATATGTTATAATAAAAGTGAAGATATTAGGATGTGTAGAGATGAAATAAATAAATAAAAATAATGTTAGTGGGTAAATCAAAGTAGACAAAAATTCCAAGTTTATAATGAAATATATAGTATAATATACTCATTAGTTTAGTATGTCATTATATAACTTATTTAAAAAGGGGGGAGTCTCCCTTCCTCCTTAACTAGGATATGATTCATCTACAAAATATTTTGAAAGTGAAATCTTGAATGTTACAAGTTAGTATAGGACTTTTTGTCTTTAAAATTGCTTGATGAATCATTACCAAAAAAAGGACTCCTGGAAATTGATCATTTGATTAATTAAATACATTTGACATTGTCCTTAATTCACTACAAGAAATATATCTATTGGCTACATTTTTCCCACTTTTTAGAATTTGTAGTCAAAATTAAGTATATCACCGTGAATTTTCTAAATCGTAGCCTAATGAAGTAGCACCCTAAAAAAATATTTTGTGGGCTTCTTTGAAGACTATTAACTACTTTTATTTTAACTACGAATTATTTTTCATAACCAAAATAGTTTTAGTGAATAGGCTACGTTAGTTTTTTGTAGCCATAGATTATTAGCTATATTTGTTTGAACTTAGAATTATTTTTTGTAGCTAAATCAATTTTGGTAAATGAGCTACTATTTTTTAGCTAAAACTATTAGATACATTTTCACAAACAAGGTGAAATATGTAGGAGATAAAATACTCTCCATTTGATAATGTTTCCCCTATTACATGAACATAAATACTCTCCCCCATCCTTTATCTCCCTATTTTTCCTAATCCATTTATTTGTTCCTAATCCATTTATTGGTTCCTCAATTGAGACTCGTCCATTTCGCCCTAATCCCAATATAGTAGAGCTTTACAAGATTGAAGCGTTCTCATGAGAATGCCTTTTTCTTTATTTCTAACTCCATGGACAACAGGTCTTAGAAACCTATTACACTTATTTATTTTCTTTTTCTTACAAGATGTAGAAATATTTTGTTTTAGGGTTGTAGATTTCATTTGTCTTTTGCTTTCATATTTATCTTAGGTATCCTCAATCTTTTTTTGTCAACTAGCTGATGCCCATTTTGATTCTACGCCATTGCCATGAGCCTTTATTTCTACTTTATCTCTATTGTTTTTCTCTTTATTCATTTGATTTTTGTTATTGTAAGCTTTTGATGCTGTGTGTGCATATATATATATACACATACATACATACATATAAACATTAGGTTTTGTGTTTTTTTATTGGAGTTAGGAGGTTTTTTTGTTTGGGATTTCTTGGTGCATAATTTTTCCAAACCAATTAAAAGGAAAATGGAGGCTTCTTCAAGCCAACAGGAGTTTGATTACTTGTTCAAGTCATTGTTAATTAGAGAATTTAGTGTTGATAAGAGTATTCTAATCCTGATTTTTACTTTTCACAATTTCGACGATATCTCTCCCACCTTCAGTGAGTTATCGATCACCATTTTGGCATTCACATATTTTTCTTCCTTCTTTCTAATGTTTGATTAAATGTCCCATTTTGATCAACAATTGTAAACTTGGTTTGATTGACACGTTCTTCTTGTTTAATTTTTTAATAATGCGAAATTGTTTTAAACATTTCAAATTTTTTTATGAATGGCTAGATTTCTCAAGGTTGTTTTGTAATTTGGCTTTTCCTTATTCAATTTGAAATAGGTTTCATTCATATTTCAAATATATAATTCATAAAAGTGTTTTTTCATGGATGAATGAACATATGCACAAAATTGCTTTGCTAATGAATGAATATACTTTCTACTATGTGAAAACTCATACTTTATGTGCTCCTTTATCTTAATTTCCTTTTAAGGTTGGAATCAAACTTGATCTGAAATTTCATAGGCAAAAGTAGTCTTTATTATTTTATTTTCAGCCAGTAGTTTTTTAAATGTGTTCCAATGACATGCGTGTAGATGCTAACTATTCTTACCTTTTAGGGACTTTAAAGTAAATCATGTCACTATTGGTGGAAAAAAGCTTCAACTTGCTATTTGGGACATTTGTAAGACGTTCTTGGATTATGATTACATTACCTATCTCATTCATGAAGTGGACTCTAATATCATCTTTCTTTCATGGTCTTACTCACCTCTTGATTCTAGTTTGTATAATGATTATTCTATAATATCTAGTTGGGTGATGCCTAACTAACCAATTCAATTAAAATTGATTTTTTCTATGACCAAGAAAGGATCATTTAGATTAAACAACTATATTTCATTGTAAAATGCATTTGTAACAAACATAAAATGTTGTTATTTGAATATAAAATTTTATCTTTATTCTAAAGTTTTTTGTCTTCTTTTTCCTATCAATAGTATGATTCATATCTACTTGGTTTTAGCTTGCCCTTCTTCTTTTTTTCTTATTGAAGATTGAATTCAAAATTTTTTTGAAGCTTAACAGAAAAGATTTAAAACATTATCTTGTTCTTATTATGAAGGAGCACAACAAGTTATTATAGGTATATATTTTCATTTTCTTTGCCTCATTTTCATTATGGATGTCTATGTGTGGTTTCTATTAAAAAAACTTTACTGAATTGATATTCTAAATGCTTCTGCGACTGAAATATGATATCATGGCCAATTTTAATAGTCCTACTTTTGTTCTTTAATCAGTTTGTTTATTATGTTATTTTCATCTACTCTCTCAGCTTATCTTTGTTTTTTTAGTTGTAATGTCTGTTCTCTAACTGTTATGATTTTGATTGTGTACTAGTGAAAGTTGCAAAGAGAATTATGGTTGCTCTTACCTAATTTCTTTTCCTTATTAAGGATTTTTCATGCATACACTGAGGAAGAGAATTTGTTTGGTGGTATAATAGACATCCAAATTACAAAAAAGTAAATCCTGTTTTGAAGAGCACTAATATAACCACAATCTTAGACTAAGTGTATCATTTTTAATGAACTGTTGGAGTTTATGCTAAGATAATTTGATATACAAAAGTTTGATTAGGAATGACAAGACAGATTAAATCATATTAGAAAAAAATGCAAAAATTGACAAAAATTAGAAATTAGATTGTTTTTTCAATCTAAATTCCTTGTAATTAGTCATTAAGAACATTTGTTTAAGAATTATTAGGGTGTCCTATCCTTTTACAAGTAATGCATTTGATGCCATTTATTAAATATGGTAAATTAAAATAGTGAGTAGAGTTAAGATTGAAAGATAAGGGTGGAAACCTTGATCAGATAATGATCTTGATAGTGACAAAACCATAGGTAGATTCTGCTTATAATTTTCTCTATAGAATGATGTAGATAATACATGTTCTTCTCATAAGCGTAATTGTAAAATGTTCTTGCTTCAACTTTTGAGATTTAGTTTTACTCTTCTTTTCCAAAGTTTGTATTTGCAATAAGGGCACATGCATGGTGTCAATGTCACTTTATATTTGAATACTATATAACTAAAATTGCATTGGAAATATATGTCCATGTATATTTTTAATAAGTTCAGCACAAATTGTTCTTCTCACTTAGCGAAAGCGAGCATTCTTCTATTTGAAATTTAATGACACATATTGGCATAGTTAGATTGTTAGAAACATTTTAAGAGGGCATCTTTCTTTATTCATTACACGGTTTATCATTTGATTCTTATTATTTGTTGTATTTCCACACTAATTACAAAGAATTACCCATTAACGTTATATTACTTTTGATAATACTTATATAATGTTAATTATATAATGCTCGACATTATGAATTAATAATGTTTCTCTACAACTTCACAGCAAAAAATATGATCAGACATTACATAGAAAAGTTTGCAAATTTCTCAATACTACGAATTACTCAAAAAGTTGAAAAAATTATTGGTAACATCTCCACACACTTGTAATTAAAAGACTTTATTTATGACATTATAAAAACATAGTTGAAAGACTATATCTATGAAATTACAAAAATGAAGCAAAATATATAGAATTACAATAGGATAAAACGTTGAAAAAAATATTGGCTACATTTTGGGAAACATAGCCATAGAATAGTGTACACGACTTTAGGAAATGTCACCCAAAAATTTTTGCGACCAAGAATTGGCAACATTTTGGACAACAAATTGAAAACGTGACAAATAATAATGTTCAACATTTTTTTGACAAAATTGGCTACATTTTTAACTATTGCCTCTAGTCTAGCTTGTTGTTGTGATTGGAATTACATTAATAAAGTTTTCTCAATGAGTTGACAAAGGTCCTAATTAGAAAGAGAATAGCCATGTATAGTGTTTATGAATGTTTAAGATGAATGTTAACCCAGAGATGTCACTCCTAAATCATCTTGCAAATCATTGAACTTTCTGTTCAAGAAACCTGATTTAGGATAAGCTTTCAAGCAATGGATGCGTGCAACTGTTTATGATGGACGTTGATGAAAGCAACAAATTTGAAAAACTTGATCTCCACTTTATGTAAT
>JAOQMR010000006.1:23218382-23235874 GCA_027563865.1 Erythroxylum pelleterianum | reverse complement strand
ACAGGAGGTCCGACGAATGTGAAAAGTGATTGGGAAATTGAAGTGTTACTTGACTTATGTGTATTATATTCAATGCCAATATGATGTGATCAAAAATGTGAAATTATTATTGCTTATATATAAAATTGTACTGTGTTAATGTGGCATGCCGGACTACAGTCCAATGAGAGGTCATGTGGTGAAATTTATGATACATAATTCGACTGATCAATGGGGGTCTAAAGGGGGATTTGTACATGAGGTCGAAATGGGAAGTTACGTATAAATACGGATGGGATCTTTAAAGTGTCTGACCGATATATGAAATGATGAGTGACGCATTCCATGGCATAAATGCATGAAATAAATGGCAGCTGTGACCAGAGTAGCCACCGACTAGAGCTTAAAGCTCAACGAATGAAAAAGAGCCTCGAGCTTGAAAGGAAGTAGTGCATACCCAGAGAGTTCTCCTACCCCTACAAATCAGAAATGAATCAGAGCCTTTGGCTCAGTTATCAATGAGCCCCCATAGGGGGACAGTTCAGGCACCCGGTCACAGCAACGTAACAACTGAAAAGTGAGTCACATGTACACTGCATATGCATGACATACATGATTAAATCATACTGACTGATTTGGTATGTGAGCAACATATATGGTTAATCATAACATGAAATGTGATATTTGGAATGTAATAGGACCTGAATGGTTTCTAACTGCAAAATGTGACCAACATGATTGCTATTGAAATGATGTTTATGATGGGATGACAAATTTCTGTGTATAATTGGCTACTGGGTATTATGCGGCATCACTGATTAAAGATCTGTGTTTGAATATAATTGTTAATGGAATATGTGAATTATCTGATTTGTATCTATTCTGTTATGGGTGAGCCAGCGATGATGGTCACTCACTGAGTTCGCAAAACTCACCTAAAATTTGCAACTATTTTTCAGGATTAGAAGAATACCCCGTTAGGCTACGGGAGTATGTCTACAGCATTCAAATGAAGAGTAGAGGTCGGGATCAGTTCGCGTTTGCATTTCACGTGTTATTGTTGTATTGCACTTATATTTTGCAACTGTTGTGTAAATGGGTAGTTTCAAATGGTGTAAATGTGAAAGGGCCCAAACGGCTATATGAGAATTGTTTTGATAAATGGCACTGTATGAATGGGAAGAGCTTATGCCCTATTTGACTTTGATCTTCCGCATATTGTGTTGTGAATTAGATAAACAAATAAACATACCGATTTCTGATCGACTGAGTGATGTGACACGCCATCCTCGCGGGGTACGGACTCGGATATCACCATCGATGTCGGGTTCCAGTCACGCGAGAGTGGGGTGTTACATTGATAATGGTCCAATTAAATGTTTATTGCTTAGAAAGCTTGTTTGTCATCAAAGTGGCCTAGCTTGAAAATATTAATCATTTAATTGTGATTGTTTCAATTGTTCACTATGATATAATGCTAAAATGATATAACGATTATACTGAACAATTGAGATTATTAATTATAACTCTAGGAGGTCACTCAAAGGTGAAACATTGTTTATAATTAATGACATTAAATGGACTTTATCAACATATTTGGTTAATATGATTGTATATCCAAAGATAACAGGCATATTGACTAGAATATGATTTTCAAGAATCGTCATTAAATGTTCACCATTTGGGGACGATTTTTGTCATTCGTCACCAAATTTTTATCCTTCTGTGGCACTTTTATAATTAGTCGCTAAAGGCTTAGTTTTTAATGACGAATTTTAAAATCGTTGCAATATGGTCACTTTTAGCGACGATTTTTGGAACGTCGCAAAAAAAAAAGTAGCTAAATGTCTACTTTGTTGTAGTGCGTGTCAATATATAAAACAGAAACAAATGAAGAATGAAATGTTTAGAACTAAAACAAGATTAGGATCTTTTTGTCAATAGTTTGATGTTTTTTATAATAATAACAGTTGCAACGACTGTAGCAAAAACACCAAAATAAATTAGCATGAATAAGAATAAACCTCCTATTTAAAAAAGAAGAAAATCTTTTAAGAAATATAGGCAAAACCAAACCTAGAAAAGAAAAGAAAAAGAAGAAAAACATATAAATGTATCAACAAAAGATTAAAATTTTAAAATTTTCTTTTAGAAGTTATAATCTACATCTAAAATTCTCAACTACAAACGATAGATTTATTAAACTATAACAATGATTTGAAACCCTAATTTTAAAATGTACAAGCTGCCTCATCCTGGCCCTGCCCAGTGCCCATTGTAAGAGGGGGCCCCTCAGCCCCTCTCACATGTAACTTACTTTAACGTTGTTTTTTTTTGAAAAATTAACCTACTTTAATGTTATTATAACTTTAAACTATAAGAGGGGCCCCTCAGCCCCTCTCACCTTCTGTAACTTCCTTTAATGTTTTTTTTTGAAAAATTAACTTACTTTAATGATTTTTAACGTTATAATAACGTTAATTTTTTTTAGTGTAGGTAATTTGTGGTTCCATGTTTATAAATAGTCTTGAAATATTTAAGTATAATTTTACCTTCTAATTTCTTTATTTTCATCAATATATGTATTTAAGGTACTCCAATTCAAAAATTAGCAGTAAAATTTTTTACAATTCTGTCTTTTGTAGCATCAGCTGAGAGAAATTTTTCAAAGTTAAAATTATTAAAAACCTACTTGAGGTCATCAATGTCACAAGAAAGGTTAAATGATTTAGTTATGTTATGTATTGAGAATGATATGTTGGACAATATTGATCTTGATAATATTATTAATGATTTTGTATCTAGAAATGCACGGAAAAATTGTTTTTTATAAATCACGATCCTCTATGTATTTGTTAGTGTTATGATCATTTAATATTTAGTTGGTTACGTAAATTTATAAATTGAGTCATTTATGTTTTATACAAATATGTAAACTTAATTATATTGTCAATTTATTGGGGCCTTTTTTTTCATTTAGTCCCGGGCCTATAAAACTATAGGAACGGTCCTGGCCTTATCCTCCTCTAATAATCTTCTAAATACATTAGATAAAACTAAGAAAATAAAAAATCCTCTTCATCAAGGGATAACTACGATAAACAAGAACGAAAAATTTTCAGATAAGAATAAATGGAAGATAGTGAAACAATTCTATTTGTTTTAACAAATACGATCTAACTTGAAGAATAAAATTCGGATGAAGAAATTAATGACAATTTTGAATTAAATAACAATAAAAATTACTAAGTGATTTCTTATTTATACTAAAAAATAACTTCCCAAAAAATACTAACCAAAATTACCCTTAAAATAGTTGAAGACCTTATAATTGACAAGATAACTTTATTTGATACAAGAATCAATTTAAATTGTGTAAAACAAGATGTTGCTCTTAATCTGTATAACTTTATTAAAATTGATTCTTACAATTGTGTTAGTGAATTCACAATAAAAACCTCTTTTATTATAGTCGAAGACATTCACTATATTATAATATTAGAAACCCGTTTTATAAAATTATTGCTCCTTGTATAGTAAATTTAATTACTCCATATATAAAAAAAAATAACAAAAGGTTATGCTTCTTTTTAATAGAAAAGTAAAAACTATAAATATAAACTTAATCAAAGAAAGTCGTATTTATGAAAATAAACTAAATAATATAAAGAGAGTCATAAATTATATACCCCTTAATATAACTATATATTAGTTTACTGAACAGAATGCTGAATAATTATTTTTTAAGGGGAAATTATTAATAAAGAATAATGTTACAAAGTAAAATGATGTTCAAGGGTACACCCTGTAGCATTCAAAAACAACAGACGAGAATTACCAACAGTTAGATATTAAACTGAATACATTGGTTAAAAATTCAGAGGAGTAAAGATAATCTGCCAGTTGGTGTAAGGTTGTTTGGAAGGATTAGCTCCTTGAGTCCATTAATGACTTCTGTAATTAGTGTTCCCGCTGTTTTGCTCTTAGCCTCAAGTCTTGTCGAATTTCCTTCCTTCCAAATGGACTGTATTGTCAGACCCATATCTATTATAAAAGTCACTCTTTCAGTTTTAGGAAAGGATAAGTGGGTTGTCAGCTAGTGAATGATGCTAGAGAGTGAGTTTTCTAATATATTCCAGTAGTATACAAACTTCACTTATTCCCAGATCATGGTAACTGTCGAGCATAAAAAGGAGAAATGGTTTCTGGATTCATCATGCACTAAATAGAGTGGGCAAGATCTGTTGATGTCAATGTAGGAGAGTCAATTAGCAGTGATGAGCTTATTCTTTATGGATAGCCAGAGAAGGAAGGAAACCTGGGGGGAGGCTTTATGCTAGACAATTGTGTGCCAAGTGACCTCAGGAGTCTTCAGTCTAATCAAGTTGACAGTGAGCTCACTCAGCAGTTGATGAATAGGCAAGTTTTTCCAAGAAAAAAAATCAAAGCTGAGTGAGTTGGGGGGGTTGTGAGGTCGTAGGCATTGAGACTGTCAGGAAAGTGTCAGGAGTTCCCCCTAATGAAGGAGCTAAGTTTGGTGGAGATGGGTAAGGGTAGGAGGTTGCTAGCAGTATCTTGAAGTTGAAAGAGGAAACCATAGCTAGTGAGCACGGAGTCTTCTTTCTGAGAAATTGGTTGAGATCAAACCGTGATTCAATCCTTCGACGATAGTCGGGTCTACGATTGGGAGCTTTTGGAGTTAGAGATCAACATTTTGAGTCCAAGGAAACCATGGCTAGACCAATTGTCAAACAGAAGGAGACATTTTTTTCCCATTCCCAATTTTACAGAGGACATCATCCTTGAATGAATTCTTTAAGAGGAGCATCTGATTTAGAAAGTAAACATGAGAAGGATTAATGTTTATCCATGTGTTTAGAAATTACTATGAAAATGTTTTAACAAGGATTGGTTTAGAAATATTTTTTAATAGAATATAAAATATTTTTTCACAAAATTTAAAAATATTTTTTTTTACGGAATTGATAACATAGAAGTAGATTTCTTTAGCTTTGTAAAAAGATGACGAAACAAAACGAAGACCAGAACGTCGTCGAAGAGAGTTGCAACAAGGGCACGGGTCTGTCTTGGTGTAACACTTGCAACTCAAAATGGACAGACACACTGTTTTCTTCTACCTGCGTGTCCTTGCACAAAGTTACGTATCGTAAGTAGAGTTTGTTCAGATTCAGACTTTAAATCTTTAATAGTAAGAGAGAGACCTAGCAGCGTCCTTCCCCCCATGGTAAGTTCGCCTTCTGTTTTTTCTCTTCTTTTTCTATTTGGGCTAACTGGTTCTTTTGTATAAATATTTTTCTTTGGGGACTTTTGGAGCTTTGAGTAGCTCTTTTGATGGGATTTCTCCTATTTCAGTAATATGTTCAAATTTCGCTTCTTCTTCTTCTTTATAATGGGAATTGAATGATGTTTTATTGGGCACCTTTCTTTTTTTTTGAATAATTGTCTCTTCGTGCTGGGAGATGATTTCAGGTTTCAAATGTTGTGTTCTTTCAACCAGAAAAGGGGAAAATGGAAAAAAAAAAAAGACACAATCGCATAGTTCCAGAATCTATATGTGTGGATTTCGCTCATATTTTAAGCATTGGTTGTGCGAATAGTTAGGGCTTTGGAAATTTTGCAGACACTACTATCTATGAATAAGGAATCAGAGGGTCCGAGGAATATGTCTTTCTTTTCTTATCTTTTCAAGTTAGATATCTTTTGGAGTTTCATCTGTCTTGTTTATTGTTATTCCACGTGTTATTGTTGTTTCTGAAAGTATTGCATCTTTTTCTTCTCTTTCCCCTGAACTTTGGTTTCAGTTGGTCAATTGAGATGGATGCTTGCTCACCCATTTCCCCTGAGGAGTATTATAAATAAAGTTGTTAGTGTTTTAACGCTCTAACACATAGATTAATGCCCTACAAAGCCAGATTTCTTCAACTTTTAGACACATGAAAGGTGCCAAAGAGCGATGTTGTGGGTTAGGGATCAATTTTTGTGCACTTTTTAGTGTTTAGGATATTCATTACTTTTGCCAGATGCCTTCCTTTTGAAAATAATTGTCTCCGTTGTTGTCATTTGTTATCTCATGCTAGTGTTGATAAGCGAGTACTTGTGAAGTGCCCAATGTGGAGTTTTGCTTCGAAAGCTATCAACAGAAAGGTTGCCTCGAGGAATGATCTTTCGAAGACAAGCCAAGCTCCTTCAGACTGCTCTGATGATGAACCGTCATTAAGCAGCAACAGAGATGAGGGATTGGAATGCCCTATATGCTGGGAATCCTTCAATATTGTAGAGAATGTGCCTCATGTCTTATGGTGTGGTCACACCCTCTGTAAGAATTGTGTGTTAGGGCTGCAGAGGGCTGTGGTCAAACTCCCTACTCTGCCGATTGAACTTCCGTTCTTCATCTCTTGTCCGTGGTGCAATTTGTTATCTTTTAGACTGGTTTACAACGGAAGTCTCAGGTTCCCTCGTAAGAACTATTTCCTACTCTGGATGGTTGAAAGCATGAATGGAGATAGATCAAAGCCACAATTCTCATTTCGCAGGGATCAGCATTCAGCCTGCTCTTCACACATGAGTTCAGCTATCGAAGGTCAATCTATCCCAGTAACCAATAGGCGATCTAGTGCTCAATCCCAGGAACAATTGGCATTTCATCATGATCAAGAACACCTTAATATTAGATACTTGAATACAGAGAGACTTCATTTTTCCCTTCTTAAGTCCTTGGTTTTCTTTGCTCATTTGACGACAAAGTTCCCTTTGATCGTGATATTTCTTCTGATTGTTTTGTATGCAATACCTGCCAGTGCTGCTATATTAGCCCTTTACATCATTATCACTATTTTGTTTGCCATCCCATCTTTGCTTATCCTGTCCTTCGCCTTCCCTAGCCTGGACTGGTTAATTAGAGAAATCATCACCTGAGTTACCATGACTTTACATACTGATATTACCTGATAGTAACCTGAGTTACTTGCTACGCCATTCTAGCCACAAAAAAAGAAGGGCACAATTAGACGACTTTCCCAGATTACCAGCTTACGGGTCTCAAAACCAGGAAACTGATAAATAAGCTCGTGAGAGTTTGTGGCAGTTGAGGATCTCTTAAAAGTGCAATGTTATATTCTGCTTGTGTACATATGAGGACAACCTTCAGAGGAGGCATTTCTACGCCAAGTCTTGTTTATACTGTTAAACATCATAGTTTTTCACTTTCAAGTTATGCACCTGCCGGAGTTTTCAATATTATGACCTTACTATATCAATATGCTTGTATTTATTTGTGCTTTGCTGTCACATGTTCTTTTACATAACATGAAGAAGGAATCTGACTTTTGAACTGAATAATTGCAGACATGGTATAATAACCACGATACGTTAATGGTGAAACTGAACTCTTGAGATTGACTTGACAAGAAAGAAGAAATGCAATATTAAGTAGCTACTATACAACTTCTTCCCAGATAGCTTTTCTCGACTGGTGGGGCGCTTTTTATTTATTTTATTGGTGATTACTCTTATTATATTAATTCTATTTCTTAGGCTTTGTACTATTTCTCACTAAAATAGAATAATTCTATTTCTTAGGCTTTGTACTAAAATAGAATAATGTTTGGAAATAACATACCATAACGAAAAAATAAATTACCTCTTACCTCCCTAAAAATTAAACTTTCATATGAGTTGGATATAATTAAAATTCAAATTTTTAGGTTTATATTTAAAATAATTTACAAAGTGGATTTAATTTTTAAACTTAAAACTTAATCTCTTTAATTTTTAAACTTAACCTATTATGCTAAACGTGCACAATTAATTTGTACATCTCTCCTCAAACGATTCTACAAATTTTATGAACTGTAAACTATTAAATTATCTTTCCACGTTTCCAGGGACGCAACAAATAACCGAATAAACATATTATTGATCCTCCTGCATCAGCATTCCCTTCGGATAGAGTTGTAAAAATTAGTTTCATCATTGTAATAGAAACCAAACACTTTGTTCTGTTTTCTTTCTTTGGTTGCTAATTGCTCAAACTGCAACCAACGCGCCATTTCATTTCTTATTCCTCGATAAGTGCTCCGAGTTAGCAACCATTTCCTTGGCAAAAAGGGAAGCAGAGAGGGAGAGAGCTGGTCTCCTGTCCTTGTTTCTGCTCTCTTGTGCCGAGGAAAAGGTACGATCTTTACTCTCTTTCCCCCGCCTTCCTGTTCTGCTTACTATTTTTACCCTGCAATGAGATCTCTTTAGAGGATTATAGAAAAGGGTTCGTTTCCATTTTGCTTAATGTGGTGATTTTGAACCGAATTTGGAACTGGGATGATCCATTTTTGCTCCTTGAATATGGGAACTGGTGATGATATCTGGCGCAATAACCTTGTTTAATTGGATCTTGTTTATAGTTATTCACGTACATATACGGCCTTGATGAACATTAATGTAACAATTGCTTCATGCTGACACTGATAGGGATGCGATGGGACATTCACATAAAGACGCCTGAGTTAAAATTGATTCCCAACATAATGCTTTTGTATATGAATTGATATGTAAGGATCTTCTTCCATACCATGATGTTATGATGAACATTAACTGTGCAGTATTTGCTTCTGGGTACTTTAGTGCTCCAGTCATCTAAGGTTCTGGTTTCAGAACAGCTATTATACAACCTCAACCTCAGTGTGCGTAAAAGAATGTGTTAGCAAACAGATATAAGAACATTAGGTTAGGTATGCTTCAATACATCCTGTACAGATTGATTTAGTCCGTTCAGCACTTGAAGCTTCCATTAGAAACAATCTCACAAGAATTCCTTTACACTGACATGAGATACTTCTTTTGAGCATGAGTATCTTTGCTACTCTGTAGAAAATATTCACTCATGTTTGTTTAAGGCTGGCAACCCTCTGAAAGTTTCAGACATGAAGATAAATGGTGTTTCCTGGTAGTGAATATTGATGAACACTGCTTCACAAGCTTTCCAGTCACAAGAAAAAAACAAAATAGCAGTTTTTTCTTATGTTGCTTCTGATTTTGTCATCTTTTCCTGATTATTATATCACCTTTAGTTCCCTCCTATCTGTCTCTATCTAAGTATAATTCCCTGTTGTAGGTTGTGAAGTTTGTTATTGGAGTGGCAGTTGCCGATGAGAAAATCATTATGGTCATGGACAGCAGTTCTTTATTAGTTATTCCAAAAACTGATCCAATCTTAATGTCCCAGAACAATGATTTCCCCCCACCAGTCCCAGAGGTTGAATCTTTTTCGTTGACCGTCAAACATGTTAATCCCAAAGCTGGTCATATCCGTAGGCATTCTACTGGATGTATGGTTCTACCATATGCCCGGGCAAAGGTTGTTTCTCGTTATCTCTCACCTTCAACAGGTTCATGCCATGATAACTGCAAAAGTGGAATGAAAAAAGATGATACAAATACAAGGACTCCTGTCCGGAAGAGGACCAGCAGACCAAAAGATGAAGTCCAGGATGCAGGAAAGACTTTAATTGTTGCACAGCCAAATAAGTTGGCAGTCTGCTCAACATCAACCCTTTGCTTGAGAAGCCACAAATCTGATATTCTTCTTGTCGGCAATAACAACGTCTCATCATCAACCAAGAAAAGAGATATCCTATCAAAACAACGTTCATTGCCTCCCTATGCTTTTGACATGTGTTCAGGTCATGTTGACAGCTCAAAGTTGAGTGTACAATCCAAAGCATCACCTGTTCTTATACAAGAATGTTTGAGTAAAGGAGATGGTGAAGTCCAAGAAGACAAGAAGATGAGGAAGGCTCTTCTGAAATCACATACAATTTCGAGTAGCACAGAAAAATATGAAGTCAGAGGAAGACAAGAAATGAGAACCTCCAAAGGGAGCAAGAATTTGTCTGGCAGATCTTTCATGCAACCAATAATTTCTTTGTCCTCAAAATGTTCAATCAAGAGACATTCTAGAGCAAGCAATGAAAATTTACAGAATCCGAGAGGGCTGTCTCATGTGGACGATCATGAAAAAGTCAGACGAGTCGACTATGATCGTGCCAAAATTGAGAAATTGCCAGAGAAGAGTATAGATGTGATAGAATCAACTGTTGTTGAAAAAACTATGAAATCAGCTCAAAATTCCTGTTATTCAGCATGCTTATCCCCATCAATGTCCCCATCGCCCGAGGATAAAAGGTCAAAGGGTAGACAAAGTGTTAATCAAACCGGTCAATTGGCTCAACCTGCAAAGAAGCTCTTGAGTCACACTGAAGGTACAACTCATACTGCTCGAATGCTTCAATCAGTTGATAACGAAAGCCTGAAACGTGATAAAGTCCAAACTCTTGTACCCCAATTATCCATATATTCTTTGGAATCATCAAAGCCTAGTAGTGCCCTTTTTCCCTCCAAAACTCATGAAATTGGAACTGGAAACAGATCAGGTTATGCTCAAATGGAACCTAAGACCAGGCCTCGAAATTGTGACTCAAATAGTATAAAGGAAAACGACACACTTCCAAGAAAGCAAAGTTTTAGGGCAGGGAAGGTGGTTGAGCTCCAGCTCGGGATCAAATCTCCAAGGAAACTTCAATTTAGACAAAGTGTCCCTCTTCACAGCCAAATTGGTGAAATAAATTCCAGAAAGGATACCCTTAAGCAAACGGAATTGGAGAAAAGTGAAGCTAATGTTGAAGAAATTATGTGTGAGAAAGTTGTCCTGAAACACCAAGATTCGTATGTAAAGAGAGCGGTCCAGAGTCTACTGAATAATGTGATTGAGGAGACTGCGAGTAAGCTTGCTCAGACCAGGAGCAGTAAAGTGAAGGCTTTGGTTGGTGCATTTGAAACAGTAATCTCTCTCAGGACAACAAACAGCAATTAGAATGTTGACTTGCCTTGGTCAGAAACGCACTAGTGAAATGTGCAGCTGTACCTGTACAGTTTCTTTATACGTCATGGAATGTTTTTATGACAAGGAAAGGATTTAATAAAATAAGGTTAAAGGAGTTGTCAGGACGGAACTCTTTCTATCATTTTTTATAGGCTTGTTTTCCTTTAACGATTTCCTTAAGAGCACTTCTACTCATCAATGCTTTTTTCCTTGTTCTTCCTAAACATATACTCTGTAATGTAAACTCTCACTGCATTATTATACAATTATGCAAAATCTTAAACATATATAATTTTAACATATAAAGTAGTCGTATATTAATCCATAAACTCATTTGATGTCAGTACGAAAATCAAACTCTTTAGATTCTCTTCTATGTTTCTATTATTTTTCTCGCTTTCTCACTTTTGTCTCTTATCTGATGGTTATTGACATAAGCAACTTAATGGCCAAGAATAGGACCAAAAGAGGCAATGTTTACAAGTGGTTTTTGAGAAAATCACTTTTTAACTATCACACTCATCATGTAACATTATTCATTTAAATTTAACATTAATCTTCATAAGTCATTTAAATTTAATGCGCATTGAATACATTATTCATCATAATCAAGAATTAGAGTTAATGTGAGTCATGGCGGTTGTATGTGATTTAAACAACATATTCCCTTCCATGTACTACAAAGTTAGTCTTCTCCATAAAATGATCAATAAATGGGAAACATATGATCAAAAAATAATGTCTATTCAAGACAAAAAATGTTATCATCATTCCATTCAATTCAAGATACACATTCGGAAAACCAAGTAAATCAGAAACAAATTCAATAATGATCTCAGAATGTCAATTACATTAAAACATAAACGTCATTATAATATGCATTAATGCCCGCTCAACAATAATACCCATACTATCAATATGCCCCATAAATATTTTGGGCGGTAATCCCTTAGTCAAAGGATCAACAATCATAAGATTAATGCTATTATGCTCAATTGACACTCTACGTTTCTTAACCTCTTCTTTAATGGCAAAGTATTTCAATTCCATATGTTTAGCATCTTTGGAATACTTGTCTTTTTTAGAAAAAGAAAATTGCTGCGGAATTATCACAATAAATTTTTAGCGGCTTGGCAATATTATTGACTATTCCAAGGCCTGAAATAAATTTTCCCAACTACTTAACCTAAACCATGGCCTCAAAGTATGCCACAAATTTCGCTTCCATGGTGGATGCAGCAATTATTGATTGCTCCGCACTCTTCCATGGTATTGCTCCTCCAGTTAAAAGATATACATAGCCAAATATAGATTTTCTAGTATCTACACAACTAGCAAATTTTGAATCTGAATATCCAATTACTTCAAGATGATCGGACCTCCTATAAGTAAGTATGTGATCTTTTGTCCCTTGTAAATATCTTAAGACTTTCTTTGCAGCTTTCCAATGATCCAATCCTAGGTTACTTTGGTATCTACCAAGCATACCAACTGCAACAACAAATGCATAAGGAATTCCTTTCATCTGTTTCTGTTCCATATCATTCTTTAGGCATTGCATGAGACTAAATTTGTCTCCTTTCTGAATTGGAACTGGAGACGCTGAACATTTATCCATTTTGAATCTCTCTAAAACTGTATTAATATTTGCTTTCTGAGACAAACCTAACAATCTTTGTGATCTATTCCGAAATATTTCTATTCTGATCACATAGTTTGCCTCTCCCATATCTTTCATTTCAAAGTTGTTAGAGAGAAACTTCTTAGTCTCACTTAATAGACCAAGATTATTAGTTGCGAGCAAGATGTCATCAATATACATAATCAAAAAGATAAACTTACTCCAACGGACCTTCAAATATATACACCGATCAACAGTGTTTCCTTTAAAACCAAAGGAAACAACACTATCATTAAACTTCAGTTTACACACCATGTGTTCTTTCCCTTCAACTAAAAATCCATTGGTTGTTCCATATATACATTTTCCTCTAAATTTTGATTTAGAAAGGCAATTTTCAAATCTATCTGATGTAGCTCTAAATTATAATGAGCGACTAGTGCCATGATAATTTTGAGAGAATCTTTCTTGGAAACTAGTAAGAACGTTTCCTTATAGTCAACGCCATCTTTTTTAGTAAAACCCTTAGCAACAAGTCTAGCCTTGTAACATTCAAGGTTGCCATGAGAGTCACGCTTTGTCTTAAAAACCCATTTACATCTAACTCTCTCGCACCCTTCAGACAATTCTACAAGGTCCCAAACACAATTATGTTCCATGGATTTAAGGTCATCTTTCATTGCATCTAACCATTTATTAGCATTAGCATTATTAATGGCTTATGAAAATGAAACTAGATCATCATTAGTTCCTAAATCATCTTGCAACTCTTGTGTATAGACCACATAATCATTCAGAATAGCAGATCTCCTTTCTCTTTGGGATCTTCTTAATGCTATTTCCTGTGGTTCTTCTATTACAAGTTCATATTGAATGTCAGGAGCATATATTTGTTGCTCTTCATGATTGTTATGCGGTGCAACAATTTGTGGAACAACAATTTGAGTAGTGGGAACACAAGTCAAAGGGACTTGTATTATAACTTCCTTAATTTCCACATTTCGTGAAATGTCACTCCCACTAATTTCACCAATCTCAATAAACCTAGCATTTCCAGTTTCAACAATTCTTGTACTATAGTTAGGACGATAAAATCTATACACTTTAAATTCTCTGGATAACCAATGAATATCCACTGATTATTCTTGCATCCAGTTTCTTTTCTTGTAGATTATAAATTCTTATTTCTGCCAAGCAACCTCAGACATACAGGTACCTTAAATTAGGTTTCCTGCAATCCACAATTCAAAAGGTATCTTTGGAATTGCCTTACTAAGAACCATATTGAACAAATACATGGCAGTTTTTAAGGCATACATCCATAATGATAAGGGTAAAGATGCATTACTTAACATGTTGGATCCCGACTCCGGAACCCAACTACTTATGCATGAATCGGGTCTGAAGCGGAAAACGAGAAAACGGAGCGAAACAAAGTCAACAAGCAGGGAAACAAAGGCAAATCGAAGACTTTCAAAAATTTTCAACCAATTGCTTCACTTCAATTGAAATTATGGATTCAATCAAAGTGAAGCAATTGGTTGAAAATTTTTGAACATGAGTTCGCATTTTGGTAAATTCTAGCGTAATCTAGGAAACCCCGATTGAAGTAATTCTCATTGCTGATTCTATGCGGTATAAATTTCCAAATTAGCTTAGGAATTGGATTTTAATTATGGGCCCTAAGAAGATTAATTTTTATTGACGGAGATTAATGTGAATCTTACACGATTTATTCGGAGGACTTTAATTGAGTTTATAATCAGATATATTATGAGGGTTTCAGATTAAGAAGTTGGGTTCCGGATTCGGGATCCAACAGAAATGTTCTGGTTTAGTTTGGTTTTTCGAAAGAGGTTGGACATCCGGTAACGGGATCCAACACAATATACTTCTAACCATGTCCATTAAGGTTCGATTACGCCTTCCTTATATACTATTTTTGTTGTGGTGTATCCAGCATTGTGCATTAAGCACATATGCTATGCTTTTCTAGGAATTTAGCAAATGGACCTGGGTGTTGTCCAGTTTCATCATATCTTCCATAATACTCACCACCTCTATCAGACCTAACGATTTTCACTTTTTTGTCTAGTTGCCTTTCAACTTTAGTTATATCAATTTCTAAGGAATTCCCTACTTGAGATTTCTCATGCAATAAATAGATATATCCGTAACGTGAATAATCATCAATAAAGGTGATAAAGTATTTTTCTTTATCGAAAGAATTAACATAAAAAGATCCACATATATCGATGTGTACAATTTCAAGAAGTTGAATACTTCTCATGGCACCTTTCTTTGTGTGTTTTGTTTACTTTCCCTTAATACAATCCAGACAAATATTGAGATCCCTAAAATCCAAATCTGGAAGAATTTCATTCTTTACTAATCTTTCCATTCTTTCCTTGGAAATATGACCCAAACGCTTATGCGACAAGTAAGCAAAACAGTCATTCGCTAAACTACGTTTAATTCCAACTTTACGATGTAAGGTCATAAGAGTTTCAGCATATAAATTATCAAGATTCAATTTATATAAACCATCACAAAGTATACTAGATCCAATCATACTAGCATGCTTAAACAAACTGAAACATCCATTACCAAACTTAAAAGAGTATCCAGCAACATCAAGTTTAGATAAAGAAATCAAATTCCTAGAAATATTAGGTACATAAAGAGTTTCAAATAAATCTAAATAATGTCTAGTGTTCAAGATTAAACGGTAAGTCCCGTCTGCTTCCACTGGAACCTTTACTCTATTCCCCATGAAAACATACTTCTCATTTGGGTTTGCGGTTTGGATCGTAAGGAATCCCTACATAGTATTAGGAACATGAGTTGTACATCCAGAATCAATCCACCAAGTATTACGTGAAACTTCAGTTAAATTTTATTCAAAACATACATAAGCCTTAAGCTTACCTTTCTTTTCAAGCCATGCCTTACGTTGTGGACAGTCCTTCTGGAAGTGTCCAGCTTTTCCACATAAATGACATTTGTTATTGTTTTCCTTCTTCTGGATCTTAACGGAGGAGTCATTGGTATTCAGTGGTCCTTTCCTCTTTCCATGTTTCTTATGTACTTTCTTACTAGCTCCTTGATATTTCACAAAATAGATGGAATGATTTCCTTAATACTTAAGTCTTGTTTCCTCCCGAGCCAACATACTGTTCAATTCATGCACATTCCATTTGTCTTTTATGGTATTATAGATCATTTGGAACGGACCACACTTAGAAGGTAAAGAATTCAAAATAAATTGTACAAGGAATTTTCATCCACTTCCATTCCCAGAGACTTAAGTTTTGCTACAATATTTGTCATTTAAATGACGTGTTCATGCATAGTATGAGAACCATCAAATTTCATGGTGGTCAAAGTACCCATTAATGGCCCAACAAGAGATTTATCAGCTGCTTGGGAGCGCTCTTCCACAAAACTCATAAATTCTTTAGCACTTTTAGTTTTGGAAAGAGCTGACTTGATGTTGTTTGCTATGCTCATTCGCATAAACATCAAGTTCAGTCTGTTTAATTTTTCCCAAGCTTTATAATAAGCCTTTTCTTCATTACTACTAGTATTAGTAATAGCAGTGGGCTTCTCAACTTGAAGTGCCAAATTAATATCTAATACACTCAGGTGAAATTGGACTTATTCACTCCAGTCGGAAAATTTTAGCCCATTAAATATTGGTACAAATGAAGCTTGTGAATGTAAAGACACAGGGATAGAAACTGCAATAAATACATGCCTAACATTAATGCTTTGAGTCATAAACTAACATATTATAAAGATCCAGATGATACATCAATGTTCTCCTTTGGGTGATACATCAACGCACAAAATAATCATAATGATGCCAATAATATTTAACATTATTAGGTAATGATGCATACACTACTTAGACATATTTATTATCTTTGGATAAATAAGTAAAACTAATAGTGCATTTACATTACCAAACAATTGTCTAAACCCTAAAGGTGGACTCGAATGGAACCAGATACTTGAGGATAATAGCTAGCGAGGGCAGAGCAGAAAAGAGGAGCCCTAATGACCACCGTAAGCACCGCCTTCGGAGCATCGCAACCACTCTCCCAAATTGAGTAAATGAATGAAGATTTGAGAAAGGCAAAAGTAGTTTTGCCCTAATCATCGAACGAAGCTTTATTGAACGCTGCCTTTTTTACATTTTTATGTGAATCTAGTAAGCTAAGTGGGTCTGTCCACGTGGGATAGCCTTTCGGATGTAACTCTTCTCATTATTTTAATGAAAATTTTATTTTCTAAAAAAATCATATTCATTAATTATAAGAACAACTAATTAACCTTTAGGTAATTCATAAATTTCTTATAATAATGAATTTTAATCTACTCATAGATAAACTTCATTTATAACATCAATTTTATAAGTGAGTTATTGAAAATTTTTAATCAATTTAGAACTAATTATCCTAAAGATTTGATCACTTTGGTGATTCACAAATCTAAAATAATATTGTTCCAAATTTGATAAATGCGTAAAATATTAAATATTCAATTATCATGTCATAAACATACTGCCAATCATTATTATTAACGTACATGCATACAAAACACTGTACATAATTATTATTAATCTTGATAACAATGATGCTGTCAAAATCTAGAAACAAGTTAACATGCATATACTTCATCCTTTTTTACTATTCACGTTATCATGCATATATTGTACTATTGATAATTATAATTAATTCTATAATTTACGTACACTAACATAACTATTAATGAATGCATAATTACACTGTTCACGTTCATTTATCTTTTATTGTTTAATACTATTAACAATGTTTCACCTACACTAACATAACTGTTCATACATGCCTAATTACACTATTCACATTCATTCATCTTTTACTGTTTAATACTATTAACAATGTAACATCCCAGAACTTAGGAAAAGGGTAAAATGGTAATTATGGGTATTCAGTGAGGGGTTAGAAATACAATTTC
>JAOQMR010000006.1:23160162-23176321 GCA_027563865.1 Erythroxylum pelleterianum | reverse complement strand
ACCCCAAAAAAAAATTCAATTACTAACATTATTAATCTTAGCCAAGAAATATAATAGACAAAATTTTATTAAAAAAAGTAACAAGGTTACTTAACTAACTAAATTAAGGTGATTAACTATAAAAAAAGAAATCAATGTCAATAAAATGTATGGGCTTTATTATTCACTTATGATAAATTTCATCTATCAAGGTTGAAATAATGATTAATCTAATATATCTTTGTCCTTTCTTAAGGTTTTACTAGTATAGCTAATTAATTAATTTCTACCTTTTTATGAGCAATTAACCTAACCAAATTCATTAAGAATATTTAATTTTTTAATCATCAGAATAGTCTATATTCTCCTAGTGTATGGATTATACTTCTCCTTTTAGTATTTCATACAATTCCTAAGATTGAATCTATGATGGCCAAGCATAAATTCAATAATCAAGTTCAAAGAGAATAAATTCAATCCAAGAAATAACTAATCATGCATTAATAATTGAAATTTTCAACATAAGTCATTTACTTAATCTTAGCTAGGGATTTAGTTACTAAACATAATATAATTGAAATGAAAACGAAATAATCTTATCATTAAAAAAAAGTAAAGAAGAAAGAACTAAAAAAGATATCCCCAAATTGCTTCCAAGTTGGGATGAATCATCCCATAATCTTACTCCTAGGCTCTCCTTGATACTAAGAAAATCTAAAAAAGGTAACTGAATGAAAATCCCTCAAAATTGCCCAGAAGAAGGGTACTTATAATTTAGAATTACATATAAAATACCTAAAGTTCATGAAATTAGATTTTCTCTTATCCTCAAATGTTGGTGCTACGAGTCCAGTGTTGTACCCATTTTGGTTCTAGAATAGGTTATAAATATGGGAGCTACATAGTAACATTTTATGCTTGTTTTTCACAAAGATTAATACTACTCCTAACCCTTACAAGCCTAGAATTGTAACCATGTCCTATACTAGTGCCAATCTAGCCTTTGTTACTTAATTCTCTTTTTTTTTTTTACATCTTCGAGCTTGAATTGATCTTTGATATCTTCTACAAAGTTTTTGTACACCATGTTAAGTTCTAATTATCACCTACAAGTCGATAAACCAAATATGATAAAGTACCATATGCTTCACATAAAAATATATAAAAATACTAAATTATAAGCAAATTTAACCACTATAAACGTGTAAAATATAGACTTATCAATTTTAAAGTGCATTATGAGAACATAAGTTGTATGATCAAAGATGCATATGACTAGGAAATTCTTTTTTCCAAAATACATGGTAAAATATATTTATTAGAAAGCAATGATGCCAGTAACAATTCAGTTAAGATGTCATAAAAAGGAAATTTCAACTTTACCTCAATATCTTTAATAGTACCATCATTTATGATTATTGATGATTCATCGTATGGGGATATATTAAGCAAGTCTCCAGTGGACGATTTACCAATCTGAAATAAGAACATGCATTTTAAACATCATTTAAGGCATCCTGACACTTTGCAAAGATATCGTTCAAAAAAGGATACAATAAGCTTTAAATTAAGCACTTTCAATAAATTAGGTGATGAGAAGGTCGTCTTTATACTAACTCCATACAGATTAAAAACCTATAACAAGTTAAGTAGTTGATTGAAAATTATGCATTGAATACTAGTAAAATCTAGTTTTAGGTGACTATTGAAGTAAATGCTTTAAATAGTACAACGATGAAGTTGATAAACCAAACATCATCTATTAGTTAGATTTTTTATGCCTATTAATGTTTTTCTTAGGATTTATGACTCCAAATAACCAGATTTTTCAAGGATGTTTAATGATCTTGCCCATTATACATAACTATTTTCTTATGTTGGAAATGTAAGTATGTACTAAACTCTTCCTTTTTCTAAAAAAATAAGAAAATGACTCAATTGTCAACTTTTAAACGTAATTTGAACTGAGCAATCTGAGTAGAGGAAAACAAGAAACCAATAATTCAGCTTCCTCTTTCGTGTTAATGAAGTTGGAAGGAGCTCCTAGAAAGTAGGCAATACTTACAAGAATAAGGATTCTTCTGTCATGAAAATCAACGTCAGACATAAGATAAACATAATGAAATAAGCAAGAACAAGAACATGCCTTAAAGTCATCATAAGTTCATGCATTGATAATCAAATTTGGCTTTAATGTTTGAATAGCAGTATAGGTCACAAGAGATGTAGAAACAATGTCAATAATATCAACGCCTAAAAAGAAAAAAATTTGAAGAAAGGATGGAAGAGAAAATAACTGGGAACTGAGAAGCATGGTGACAATAGAGAAGCAAGACATAAATCACAACGATCCAAAGAAGCAGATCCAACCAAAGGAGAAAAATCATCAAGGAGACATCATGTTAAGAGTGATGTAAAATGGTCGAGACGAGTTTTCCCAACGTATTAACTAGATCGGACATCGAACTGGTCAAAGGAAAGGTTTAAAGGGTCAACAAGTATGAAACTACTATAAAGATAATATATAATAAATAAGAAGTAAAAATTATAAAAGTAAGTAAAAAAATATTTTATTGAAATAAAAAATACACCAATTTTTATTATTATATAATGAAATAATAATAAATAAATCTGAGTCTAATATAAAACTTAAAATAACAATAAAAATCAAATTTGTTTTCTGAAGGAGTTTGTAACTCATTATCATCAAATTTTTCAACGTTATCTAAAGACTCGTAAATTACACTTTTATCCAAAATATTTGCATCAACTTCTTCTACTACATTCAAATAAATTACAAATTAGTAATGTATGAAATTATTCTCAATTGTAAATTTATAATACACTATACTTTAAAATTAAATATGATCAAAATAAAATATGAACTGGCCATTAATAGATGCTCTTAATTCATTTGTTGTGAAAAATGTATTTTCTTCATAATTGCTTTTTCAAGTTCATTATAATCAAGATCAAGCGACGGTTATTCTTCTTCGATCCAAAAATCAATATGTTCAATATAATCAATATCAACTGGATGATATATTCTCTTCTTACTAAACCCTTTGAATACATAATAGAGAAATTATAAAGCCAGTAATAAAAATAAAATAAATGAAATAAAAACATACTATAAAATACTTATTCTTCATTATCAGATTATAAGTAACGTAAACAAGGTCATTAAGTCTTTAATGTTTTAAACGATTTCGTTTCTTTGTATGAATATATTCAAAAGCACTCCAATTAAGTTCACAACCTAATGTAGAAGTTGTTTGACTGAGTAATCTAATAGCGGGTTTTCTTAATGTTGGAGCACTTCCACTGAATAACCTCTACCACTCATCTGTATTTTAAATTAATAGTTATAAAAAATAAAATTTGTATTATTAATAAGTCAAAAATGAATTAAAAGAATAATAACTTACCAGGTTGCATTTTTCTCATCATAAGTTCTCTCTTTGTTAAATAATCTAGCAAAACTCTCTAAACCTTCACGATACAATTTAATTTCGTTTATCATATGTGATTACTTTTCAATAGCAAAAATACCTTTGCATTCAATCACATCAAACAGACTGTCCATAATATTATTTGTAAATATGTCCCCATTATATAAGCAATAAGGATTGAGAAAATAAGTTGTCAAGTGAATCCTTTGAGTAAGATGCTTATCCTATCGTCGATCAATAATATCTATATAAGGCTTGTTCAATTTCTCATTCCTTTTAAAAAGATTTATAATTGTTTTGTGAGCTCTATATATACCATCATATATATACCCAAAAGATGGCTTATCATTTGAGTCAACAATCCTTAACAACCTCATAAATAGAGTCACAATCTTCACAATGATCAAGCGAGCATCCTAAAATTTGTTATCTAGAATAATAACACAAGTTTCTTTTCCTTTTTCACTCTTTGTTAACTTATGACTTGAAAAGTGTTTACTTGTCACTAAATTTTAAAGTAGTTGTTTATGTTAATGAACATTTTTCAAAGTAATAAATGTAGTTGTAAACTGGTAGTAGCGGAACGCATGATCTCAACCAATCTTCTTGCTTTCTTAACCAAGACAAAAATGTGATATAGTTATACACAAAAATTATGATCTTAGATGCTTGTGAAGCAAGACTAGAAATATGGTTGATACCAATATCTTTTAAAATAATATTTATGCAATGAGCAACATATGGAGACCAATAAATATGCCCATACTTTGATTGTAATAAATACCCAGATGATATATAATTGGCTGCATTATCTGTAACAAAATGCACAACATTATTTAATCTAACCTACTCGACAATTTCATACAATAATTTAGATAAAGCATTAGCACTTTTTACCATATCAGAAGCATTAACATACTTGATAAAAGTTGTTCCAATATTACAATAAACCAAAAAATTAACCAAGGTTCTTTGTCTTTGATTAGTCCACCCATTTGCCATAATAGTGCATCATATTGATTCCCAACTAGACTTATATGTATCCACAATTAATTGACATTCCTTTTCTAAATTTTGAAGGAAAAACACACGCATCTCATAATAAGAAGGTGCCTTAAATCCTATATCTATCGTTATTGTAGCAACTATTGCTTCTTGAAAAATAGTGAATTTAAAGCATTTAAAGGAATACATGAATGATGGAACCGTCTACCCTATGTCTTTTATGTCGCAAAACAACATCTTTATCAACCAAAACATTTTTTTACACTAGATTGAGAACCAGGAGTAGTTCTTGGAGGAAATTAAGAATCTATGTTAATAGTAACATTCCTTTTTCCTTTATCTAAAACTTGCAGTGCTTTACCATCTCCAAAAAGATATATCATGAGCTTCTTTATTTTCCTTTTTCTTTTTTACATATTGCTACAAACAATTTCCAATCGTGTCTAATACATCAAATGGTTCTTTTTTGTAAGAAGCAATATTACCCTTAACACCTATAAGATATTTTTTAATTCTATAAATTCCTCTCCCTTTAAATATTCTACCCCAAAACATACATTCAAATTGGACATTCCCATCAAATGCTTGAAAAAAAGAAAATAAGTTCATACTGGATCAGAATTACCATGATTAGAGGATGTTATATTCATCAAATCTTTTTCTAATGATTCCATATTTTCCATTATGATTTAACCTAAAAAGTATTAAAAAATAATTAGGCATACCATCGTTAGGGCAAAAAGTCTCCTACTTAAATAATTCTCATCATCATATGTAATAGAGAATGATAGTCACAAGCATAAAATTATTCTTTAGGATACCTTTTTTTAACAATTTAAGAGCTTTGTCCCATTGAATAAGGTAAATTGTAAATATAAGTCCAAAAAAGAAAAACAAATGATGAAAACTCTTTATGATCTTTTAGAATAAGAGATTGTTAGAATTATGTATACCTCAGGTTATGTTGTTGCTATGTTTTTTTGTATCTGATAGCTTTTCTTTGCTTTAGAAAAGATTTTGTCAGTGTGGAAGTAAGAAATCACTCAAATTTCATTAAAGTGGGCAAAGAAAATAAGAATGATTGTGTTCCGAATATTTAGTATCATTTTAACATCTCTTATTATTTCACTCTTCTTTTTGCATACCGACAAGTGAGCTCTTTAGTTTGCTAGGAAATTATTAAAAGGGCACCTTAAATCTTAAGAGTTCCAACCTTATAAAAATTAGCCATTTGGAAATATAAAACTTCCAAGGAAGTCTACAAAGAATACCTTTTAAATTATACTCAATCTCTTTGAATGATGTACCTAAAATTGAAGTTTTATTCCTACCAAAAAAAAAAATTGAACTTCTCTTCAATGCCAAATAAACGCAATCAAGCGAAGTATACAAATGATTGGATTTAATGCTTAGATATTGGCATATATAACTTGAAAGTAAATACTGTTGTTAAGAAGCAGAAATGTTAAAGTTACAGGATTCAATTTTGTAGTCATGTTTTCCAATAGGATCAACATCAAAAAGTATCAAGACACACAAATGATCATACATATACACAAAATACAAACATCAGAATGGTGAATGAAATCAAATCACACTCACTTATTAAACTTTGCTCTAGCAATTACCAAACTCTTATAGGTATGCTTCACTTTAGATAGCTGAGTGTTATCTTATCGAAATATTGCAAGTTTAGTTTTCAATTTTGGTGTTTAGATAAACAAATTGAATAGTTCAACAGAGTATATATAACACAACTATGAAAATTAAAGACTAAAATGAAATAGAGTTCAATTATTACAGAAAACTAATTAATCGATAAGTATGAATAAAGAAGAAATCTCTTATACTTGCTACTCTTATAAATGAAGCTATTAACTGCCTTATCTTGACTTGTCATCTCTTAACATATTGAAACCTAGAATAAACACGGTACGCTAAACAAACTCAAACTCTATAAAAACATGGATTGACAACTAAAATTAACATATCACTCCAAAACCCGTTCATCAACTCTCAATTTTTCTATTCCTCCATCCATCCAATTCTCATGCATCATATGAACCTACAATATCTTCTTCCCTCATCCTTTCCAGTAAGTCAACATTAGTAGCACCAAAATGGCAAATAAGCAGTACCTTGCATTGGAAAGCTATGTTAATCATTATTCCCATTCCAAATGAAAGAAAACGACATAAAGGCTCATTTTTTGACCATTATTGTCTAATGAGTGGCTTTAGGAGATTGGGCTTCTCCTTTACTCTTTACCCATTTGCGGTAGCTTTCCATATCTATCTTCATTGCACTAGATACTTCAGTCATTTGCGGAAATAGCACAAACAACCATCTAAGTTTGAAGTTCTACCACTGCAGCTCTAGAAGAGAATCCTAATCCCAATGATCACTGCTACTATAACTCTGAGAGAGAGATCAATAAAAGAAGCAGTAATTTCAAGAAAGAAGGAAAGACTGCATTTTAAACTTAAACAAGCATCATAGACCCCTTTGAAATAAAAGCAATCTTCGAAACCTTCAAGAAGTCCTTCTCAGTTAGATGTAGAGATAATCCTTTCGATCACGATGCTTAGTAGCAAAGGAAGTAAGAGATCAAAGTTGCTTCAACAAGTTCGTTATCTCAGGCTAGCTGTGCATGTTAGAGAACAAAACTCCTTCGACTTTTGAGTTCATAGTAGCCGCCTAAAGAGAGTCAACAAGACTCAATTTTTGCATTTATAAGTTACCCACAAGTATCATATTTACTTACATACATTTATGAAAGTAATGAGATCTGCGAAGAAAAGATGGTGAAGAGCAAAGAGTAAAGGTGAGGGGAGTTTTAAGTTTTGATTTTTAAAATCTGATGATTAAGTATATAGACTAATCGGTTCAACTGATTCACTAATAAACCAATCAGTTTCTGAATCGGATAACTAGCCGCTTCATACTTTAAAACATCAATTTTTTCTAAAAATAGGGGAGATTAAGGTTGAAATGGTTAATAAATTAATGGGTTTTTTCCTATGCTAGATTAGTATACAAAATTAGGGATTTTTCCTAACTTTTAGGTGGATCCCATATCAGATTAATTGTTTACAAAGTATTGGGATCCAAAATTAAAAAATTAAAAATTTATGTAGGAAAAATTTTAACTGATAAATTAATTTTCTATTAACTTAAGGGTGTTTTTAAACATTTGTCAAACATTAAGATTTTCTTTGTAAAATGTTAACTAACGTGGATGCAAAACTTTGAATTTTTTATTTATCATTTTGCCTTAAAAGTATTAGAGTTCATGAGCTTTACAACATTCAATTCGTATTAATTTTTAAGCCAAAAACATGATTTATGATATAAAACCTTCTAAGCCATATAATTGCATATATAAATTATATCCAACTTGGCAATAACTAATTAAAAGAGGAATTCAATTTTAGAGTTTTTCCCTCATTTTGTTTTTGACAAAAGAAAAATAAGTTGGAGATGAAAAAAGATATTGCTGGAAATCGTCTTCTACCCATAAAATATTTTATTCATATCCTCCGTAAATTATTTAAATTTAGCTAGTATTATGAGTTTAATTTAATTATAAAAAAGGATAAACCCTAAAATTTTAAATTTAATTAGGATTGTGAGTTTAATTAAACTATACAAAATATTAAGGACAAAACTATAAAGATATGTTTGGTCGGTCGTTTAATAATAGAATGGAATGAAATGTAATATTATGTTATCGTTTTAGATGAGAGTTTGTAATGGAATGAAATAGAAGATAGAGTTTTATATTACATCTCATTCTATCCTAAACAGTAGAAATAAAAAAACCTTTAATTTGAGAAATTTAGGATGGAATGTAAAATGATAAACAATTTTATGTCATATTACATTATAAACCTTTTATCCAAACAATATTTCATTTTATTACATTATAAATCTTTTCATATTTTCTGAATAATAATTTTTTAATACTACATTTATTTACATTCCATTATATTATAAATCATTTCATTTCATCTCTTTATTTGGACCGGTTGAAAAGTTGACGCTGAACCAAACATAACCTTAAAAAAAAAAAAGCAAATTTACGACCTGAAAGCAATGGGTAACTTGAAAAATACTTCTTAAGGTGAAGTGTTAGGTGAGGTGTTGGGCAAAACACACGTCATCCTCTTCGCTGCGCGTGGCTTCCATCGAGAACCTATCTTCATGGTATTTTTTAAAAATTTTAATTATCTTTTCTTTTCTGAAAAGTTAAAGAAATATTATTTAAATACTTTGGAATAAAGTGATCGTAAAACCTTACCTTTTCTTCATTAAATTGGGATGTGTTTAATAAAATTAAGCTTCGATGCATCTTGCTTGCTTCCACTACCAAATTTCGAATCTTACATCAATGTTTGGTTAGGGATTTAGTATGTTTCAATCATCTTCGATCAGCGTTTTCCACTTGCTGTAGCTGTAGCTGTAAGCTCTAACTTGAATGCCTTGGTCTTCGTATAGCTTTTTACCATTATTTTGAGAATGTTCGCTTGATGGTTTGCTATTTTTTTTGTGACGAGACCTGATACTATGTGTATTGGTATTCTTTTAGGGTAATCTCATTGCTAGAATGATTAGCTTGTCTGGTTTAGCAAGTTGGAGACTGTACTAAGATGATCATTTATTAGTTATTTTTTATTCTTAATGTTCTGCTTCACTGCTATCTCTTTCACGTTGTTTCTTGATGTGCTTTTCAAGAGCGTTGGTGTATTATGAACCGAGTTTTTACTCTTGTGCTTATGAAATTTATTTGACAAACATGGTGTAATATTGTGGTACTGTGAATGTGGTTTACTGTGATTTAAGTTCTGGGTTTTTGTTTTGGACTTGTGACAGGTGTTGGACACATTTTCTTTCCATTTTGTTGTGAGCTATAGGAGGAGGATTAACGATTTCATGGAGTATTGTCTCGGGTTCATCTTTTGTTTCCTTTTGAATCAATATCGGGATTGAAGTCAACTTTCAATGTTGTCTGTTAGCCGTGAATATATGTTTGGTAGCTGGTTTTGTGGAATGAGTACTGTGATTTAAATGTTACGCTGTGATCCGGTAATTTATGCTTCAGTTCAATATTTATCTCAGTGGATGTACATTCAGAACGGTTTTACTGTGACTTGGTAGCTCTCTTTGTCTGGTTTGAGGTTTGTAGAATGCCAAAATACATCTTGAAGAATGGATGATTATAGAGATTTTGAGATGCTGATTCCTAGTTGGAGCAGCATGAATCCATCTGATTCTCATCTCTTTATATTATCTTGTTTTATTGCTGCTTTAGTTGGCATTTTGACTATAGCTTACACAGCTTTTCAATGGAGGAGAAACATAAACTTGAGTTGGATGAAAGCTGTAGCCAGATCAAAGAAAAACCCAAAGGCAAGTGTCAAGGTCCCCATGGCTCCTCATACTTGGGAGCTTGAATCCATGTCTCGTGGGAAGAATTTGAATTGTTGTGTATGTTTGAAATCCATGTCTCCTTCTCAAACTCTTGGGCCTATGGTTGCATTGGACAGTTTCATTCACCGATGTAGCATTTGCAGCGCTGCGGCGCATTTAAGCTGTTCTTCAGGTGCATCCAAGGATTGTAAATGTGTATCTATGTTTGGACATGAGCACGTGATGCATCAATGGGCAGTTCGCTGGACAGAGATAGCAGACCAACTCGATGAAACTACCACTTGTAGTTATTGTGAAGAACCATGTGGCGGGTCATTTCTTAGTGGTTCCCCCATATGGTGTTGTTTGTGGTGTCAACGACTTGTACACATTGATTGTCATAGTAGTATATCTTCTGAAACTGGTGATATTTGTGATCTAGGCCCATTTAAAAGGTTGATCTTGTCACCACTGTATGTTAAGGCATTGAATTCAGGTGGATTTTTGAGCTCAATCACACATGGGGCAAATGAGATTGCTTCTTCAGTGCGTGCAAGTATTAGGAGTCAGAGCAAGAAGTACAAGCACAGTAGTGAAACATCTGTAGACACTGGCAACAGTAGTAGTACCTGTGACATGTCCACTGAAAGTACACTTGACACCCAGCCACTGATAAATGGTTCTCACAGCACAGAAGAGGGATGCGATGGTACCATAAGCTTGGGTAGTCCATGCCATGATGGAGCTGCAGATAAGATGGACTCAAAGCCTATTTTCAAAAGAAGTGGATCAATGAATCAGAAGAATGAGTTAAGAATGAAACAGAGATATGAAATAATAGATTTACCACCCGAGTCTAGACCCTTGTTAGTCTTCATAAACAAGAAGAGTGGGGCTCAGCACGGTGGTTCCCTCAGGGAGCGTCTGAACTTTCTGCTGAATCCTGTTCAGGTTCAAGTTTTTCCAATCATCAAAACTTCTCAAACTGATTTTAACTTCTTTCCTTGTTTTTAATTGTACTAATCTTTTTTTTGTCTTTCTTCAAATCGATCAGTTCAAAATTAATTTATTATGTGAAGTAATGAAAGTCATATTGCTCTTCAAACTATATTTCTTTGATTGAGCCGCACCCTTTGTATTCTTAAGATGGCTTTGATGGATGTAGGTATTTATGAGTGGGAAGGAGATGGTATATTTCAAGGAACAAACACTTCTACACAGGTTATTTTGTTGAATTTTATCTGATGTATGAAGCATTTTGATCTACTTAAACTTGATCCTTCCAAAATAGCAAATCCTTTATACTTGAATAGAAAAATGGACGAGCACGTCATCACCTAAGCCTAACTAAAAGATAGTATTGAGGTTCATGATGTGGAGTTGTTTGTAAGCTTTTTATTTTATGTTTTACATTAAACATCTTCAAGTTGGTCTTAACTGGGTAAAAGATTCAGGCGTTGAAACTTTGTCAGTGCTTTGTTTTACATAGACAAGTGAGTTTTTTCAAGTTACATCTGTTTTTCCTTCTCGTCTCTAATTGTGCTTTATCAAGGTTTCTTGATTAAGATAATAAAGTCATTAGATGTCTCTTATTTACTTTTGAAAGATAAGTGCTGAGATCTTGGTGGTTGAAAATACCTTATGCTCTGTGTTGTTTTTCATTAATTTGGTCTCTACTCTGGTACTTCCTCATCTATACTGATTCTATAAATCTTCTTACAGATTTGGGAACTGAGTTCAACACAAGGACCGGAAGTAGGCCTCTACTTATTCAGAAAGGTGCCTCACTTCAGAGTTCTAGTTTGTGGTGGAGATGGAACTGTTGGCTGGGTTCTTAATGCAATAGACAAACAAAACTTTGTTTCTCCTCCACCAGTTGCTATTCTACCAGCTGGAACTGGAAATGATCTTGCCAGGGTACTGGGTTGGGGAGGTGGTTTGAGTTCAGTTGAGAGACAAGGGGGCCTTTGCACAATTTTACATCACATAGAACATTCTGCAGTAACAATTCTTGACCGGTGGAAGGTTGCAATCATAAATAATCAGGGAAAGCATATTCATTCTCCGAAATTTATGAATAATTATCTTGGTATGTGAATATGAAGATGAAATCAAAGAGTAGGATATTTTGCAGCTACCAGTTCTATGAATTTTTTTTATCCTTGTCTAGATTTTAGGTTAAAGGGCTGTATTGCACCTCAAGATTTCACTTTTAAATCTGGCTTCATGAATCAGATTTTTGTGCTTCGAACTTTTGATAGTTGGATTAGTAGTGTTTCTCATGTATCAGCTTCAGGCCTCAAATCTTTTGATGGGTCTAACATTTAATTTCACTTTTAAATCCGGCTTTGTGAATCAGGTTTATGTCTTCTAACTTTTGATAGTTGGGGTAGCTGGTTTTCTCATGTATAAGTGCAGTATCAGCAGTGTTAACCTTTAGTTTTTTGATTGGCCCCATATTTGACTAAGTTTTACATATATTAACAAATTTCAATTGCATGTATCAGTGCAATATCAGCACTCCCAAGCTTTAGTTTTTTTATTGGCTCCATATCTGACTAAGTTTTTACATATATTAACAAATTTTAATTGAATGTTTAAATCTGTCTTCATGTATCACATTTATGTGCTTCTAACTTTTGATGGTTGGGATGTTGGGTTTCTTACTTATTAGCCAATATTAGCACTCCCAAGCCTTATTTTGATTTGCCTCAGATTTGACTGATTCTTACATATATTTGTAATTTAAGGGGACTTTTCTTTTGCTTCCTGCCTTGGACCTTATCATGAACGTTTGCTCACCTTCTCATCAATTTTATAAGGTCATTTTAATGACTTATTTTTGGGATGAATGGTAGACTATGCAGAAAAGACCATACTTTATCATAATGTGCAATTCCATCTGTGTCATGTTGTCATTTCCATCATAACTATTGTTGCAGGAGTTGGTTGTGATGCAAAGGTTGCTTTGGATATTCACAATCTACGTGAGGAGAATCCTGAGAAGTTCTATAACCAGGTTGGTGCAAACTTTGGCTGGAAAAAAGTGTCAACTCTTTTGCCTAATAATTAACAAGAGGGAACTACCTACAATGATGAAGTAGGAGTTGCATAAAGGAAGCCAATTTACACCAAATAATACCTGGATCTTCTTAAGAAAAAATTAGGCATAAAGTGAAAATGCTTGGAATATTTAGCATACTCTTATTTGAATAAGGGATACAATTCCTTTCCTGATCTATTTAAATTGTTCATCCAAAAGCTAATTATCTCTAGTTCTCTGGGTATAAAGGGACAAAGGATGAGCAATTATTCAGGGAAAAATAGTTTGGTAATTTAGAACACATGTATGTCTGTTTGCTGATATACATTATGATAAAGTTCTTTTCTACTCAGTTGGATCAAGTTTTTGTTTTCATGGATTTGTTATGTTCTACTGTAATGTCCAGAAGCATACACATGAATCTAATGATTACGCGAATCTTTTGTGGTTTCTAGCATTCTCATATGCTAATATAGTGTGGAACCAATTACAACCTCTCTATTCATTTCACCTTTTATTTATCTGAGATTTGGATAAAGAAAACGACGGAAATTGTCACCGTAATAATCTGATGAGGCAGAGATGGGCGTGGTACTTATAGTATTAGGGATTTTGATAAGAAGTTGAAGAGGTTGAGAGTGTCTTATCTTTGGTTGAGAGACAGATGTTGGCAACTTTTTGCTTGAGAAACTTTCCGAGCTGCTATATTATTTCTCTTGTAATTGGATAATTCATACTAAGTGGTGACAGGAGGTGTTGACAAAGCTGCTGGACAGTGTTTTGATGCATGCTCAATTGCTTAGTGTTAAAATTTTGACAAGTGCATTTTTAACGCCAGTTTGCTGAAATTATTGTATTGTGACTGCAGTTTATGAACAAAGTCCTTTATGCTAGAGAAGGTGCTAAGAGCATAATGGATAGAACATTTGCAGACTTTCCGTGGCAAGTTAGAGTGGAAGTTGACGGTGTTGAGATAGAGGTCCCTGAGGTGAGTATCACATCAACTGTAGGTAGTGGATGGTATTGATAGGTTTTTTCATATTAAGCCGTAAATTGATGTCCATCATATCAACTTTTTTAGTTTTCCTGTTGTAGGACAGATTATCTTATCTTATAAATGTCTTAAAATATTTAATGTCTAATTGTTTTTGAGTGACATGATGATAGTGGCCATGATCTTCCTATAGTAAGATTTTTACTTAAAAATATCAAATTATTCTTATGAGTAGCTTTGTAATTGAAAGTCACACAAGTTTTATCTCGAACACAAACTGATGAATCCTCATCTTGATTGTTCCTATGGTTGCTTCAATTAGTTCTCAGTGCCTGAAATTATAATAGAACTTCTAAAAATTAATAGTATTGGACCGGATAAAATCTAGTAATTAAAAGAGATATTAAATTACTGATAAATTAGTAATTTATAAATTTATAAATTGTCTTTATCATTCAGTAAACATTTGTTTAATCAACCAGAAACTTGTTTTGTTTTCAGCAATACATCATAGCTTTTTATTGCAATATAAAATTAGAGATGATAAGATCCAACTAAATTTGAATTTTTAAGAAAATTTTAAGTTAAAATGGGATCATTTTAAGAAAATATCACAATGAGTGATCTATGTATTTGTAATTTTATCGAATTATTGATTTATAATATGATTGGTATCATAAAATTATAGAAGTTTTCTAGAAAAGTATTATCTTGTTAATTTATTGAAGATATTAATTTAACCTATTAGGCCAAGTTGGGACCATAAAAAATTATTAGATTATAAGTTTATAATTTATCAAGTATTGATTTATAAGGTTCATTGTAGATATCCTTGTTGAACTCTACAGGAAACAGAGGGTGTACTAGTTGCAAACATTGGAAGCTACATGGCTGGTGTAGACTTGTGGCAGAATGAGGATGATATGTACGATAACTTTGATCCCCAGTCTATGCATGACAAGATACTAGAAGTTGTAAGCATATCCGGAACATGGCACCTTGGGAAACTTCAGGTAGAGGATCGGAAAATATCACTTATCTGTGCAAACATTTGGATTTGTACTATAGTTACACAAACCTTCAAATTGCTTTTGCAGAATACTGAATTATTTGGATGAGATTCTTCTGTAAACTGCTATGTGATATTGATCAATAGTTACAAACCAGAGATAGTGAATTTTTACCCCATGAAACCTGCAATTTAGACTCTTATTTTTAGTTATTTTCTCCTTGAAGTCAGCCTTGGCATTTTTTAAAAGACAACGTCAGATGGCAGCTGATGCCTTATTTGCTATTCTAAATAGATTACTTTCTTGGTAGCTAAACAAGGGGAAAAATATTTTTTTAATTATTCATTATAAGAGAGGCTTGCATGGTTTGAGGTGGGTTGTTGAGTATATTGTTATGGAGGTAGGGAGGGGGGAAGAAGCATTTCTGTCGTTCTATTAAACAGATATTACTTTAGCTCCATTTAACTCCAAAAATCGTAGTTTGAAGCCTCAATATTTTTGTGGGGCCACACTGTGGAAATTAATGATCTTCTGTGATACATATTAGGTGGGTCTTTCTCGTGCCTGTAGGCTTGCACAGGGGCAGTCAATTAAGATACAACTCCTTGCAGCGTTGCCTGTACAGATTGATGGTGAACCTTGGTTACAACGACCTTGTACTTTAGCTGTATCTCATCATGGGCAGGTACTCCTTCCTCCCTATCTTTCATTGTTTGGAATAATAGTGGCCTTTGTGTCGAGAATCCCGTAATAATAGATAGTCCCTTAATTAAGGGATTATCCTTAGCTGTAATATCTAGCTATATTAGGGATATTTCCTAAAACTATGTACCCTAGCTCTATATAAGAACAACAGCATATGTAAATCTATTTAATCTGAATATAGAGAGAAGTTTTTACATGGTATCAGAGCCTCACGCTCTTCCATGAATTACAAGGCTGCAATGGTGGGATCTCGATCTTCATCCCTTGAGACCACCAGCAGCTCTACCCCTCTCTTTGGATCAGGAAATCAACCTGATTCAGTTAGCATACAACCAAAAAACTCCCTCCATATTTCAATCCAGAAGCTGAATGGAAAAAACTATCTAGAATGGTCCCAATCAGCCCGTCTAGTGATCACTGGAAAAGGAAAAATAGGGTACATAACAGGAGCAATCCAGACTCCATTGCCAGAAGACCCCAATTTCGACCAGTGGAGCTTGGAGAATGCCACGGTTACAGCCTGGCTTATCAACTCCATGGAACCAAGGGTTGGAAGACCCTT
>JAOQMR010000006.1:23133617-23145156 GCA_027563865.1 Erythroxylum pelleterianum | reverse complement strand
GCCCACGTATCAATCCCGTACAAATTGGACAGATTCTCTGCTGCCTCTATTTAATGCTTATGCTTAAATCTGTTCCAGTTGAACAACTTCAAAATAGTGAATTCCTATCACAGATTTAATAATAAATGGCTTGGATGTAAGGTGCAGGAGGCATAGGATTGTTGGGTACAGAAAAATAGGTCTCATCACAGATTACCAAAACATTGTTGCCCTCAGATCTTCTGTGCCAGCTATTCTGGCCCAATCATGTGCCACTCTATCCTAGCCATTCATTTATATAGGAACCACATAAATAGATGGCTAAGATGGAGTGGCACATGGTTGGGCCAGAATAGCTGGCACAGAAGATCAGGTCTCAATTGTTTCTTTTACGAACTTGACGTATGTAAGGAGACAAAAGAGGGCTCCGCTCTGTGCTCCATTGCTGTATCACATCACAATTGACTCTTTAAGTGAGGTGACTTTGGGAACTTTTTCTTTTACAAAGTATTTTAAAAAGTTCCTAATTATAAAAACATACTTTTAACCTATTTATATTTAGACTCGTGGAAAGCAAAATTTTAACCTTAAATTTTAAACGGCTACATATATGAGGACGATTCGAACTTATGGTTTTACTTAAGTCAGAAAAACTCCTTATTAATTTATCTGTACCGTGGGGTTACTATGGGATTTATTATTATTATTAATTGACCTCTTTATCTAATAAGCTACAGTATTCCCCAAGTTTAATTTAAAAGTGACAATCGAGAATTAATCCTTAAGACAGCCTTTGTGTATCCTAAATAAATTCCAGACAGCTGTGCTGACCTGCTTACCATGGTTTCAAAATCAACCGTCGCCGCCACTTCTTTGTTCAATTATTAATTGGTATCTTTTTTCTTTAATGTGCATGAACATACTTGATTCTTGAATAAATATATATATATATGTACCGGACATTCTTAAATTTACTTTCGGTGAAGGCATGACTTGCAGTTGAAGTCAAACATCGTATTTCTTACCTGTCCAGGTTACCTGGACCAACTCTGTCCAGGGTAATCTTGGCCATCCACTCTGTCCAGGGTAACCTGGACAGGGGATCAGATCCCGTGAATCAAACGTTTAAATTTCACTCTGCCCTCTGCGTTTAAGACGGGGAAAAAAACTCAACTGCTTTACTGGCCTCAACTGCTTTACTGGCCACACACCTAAACTCGTGTCTATTGCAACACTAATGTGATCCTTAAGCCAAACATTTTAGCTGCACTAACAACCAGAACCCCGAACATCTAAGACACGCGCCCACCTCTGTTCGCATGATAAGCTTTGCCTTAGGATAGCTACACGAGTATTGGGTGTCAAGATAAGGGGAAACACAGTTCCAGTTTTGGATAAAAGACTGCATTATTGGTCTTCTTTAGCTAGAGGATAACTTTTTTGAACTCCACTGTTGATTTTTAATGATAAGTTCTTGCTGTTTGAGGTCAGTTCCAATCTGGGTTGTTCTTGTTTTCATTAGATTTAGTAGAGGCAACTCTAGATTTGGTTATTAAGTTGTCTTTTGCATTGGGTTTCACTCACTACTGCCTTCTAAAAGTTGTCTTTAGCATGGTCATGTTGTCTTCACGGTAGGTAATTTGAGGAGTGACCATTCTGGATCGATTTTCTAATCCAGATAACCAGGGAATTGCTACTTTCCTTGAGGTGCATTAGAGCCTTTTTCTTAGTTACGACAATTGCTTCTTGATGTAGTTATTTATCTGTACAAAACGAAGTTCGTCATTTTAGATTCAGTTCCTCTTACACCTATTCAAACTTATTCCTGCCAATGAAATTCTGTCCCTATTCTGTCATATGACTGCGCAATGTAAATTCTAAATCTAACGAGTTGCAACATTTCCGCTTCATCAACTGTATTGAGGTGGGTTTTATGGGTCATTTCATTTAGCTTTCATTGAAGATTGGTGAAATTCAAATGAGGGCGGCTCTTACACTTGACTTTACACGGTCTAGATTGTTGTGCTTCTGGATTTTCCTTTCCCAAAAACAAACTTTGGAGTTTCTTCAAAGCTATCAGTTTGGTCAAATTATACTTCATAAGAAATTTTATCGAATGGTATTGCTACTTTTAGAAGCATAAAAGGTCCTGTTACGACATATATCCCGTGCATCAGCATCAAGATATAATAAAAATTCTGTATTTCAGATTTTGGTTCTCGTTTTGCCAGTGTGATAAATGAGAAAGCTTTCCGTTAGCTTTAGTTACGGAAAATATGAAATAGAAGCGTCTGATGTGTGGAAATTTGCAAACCATATTACATGTTTTGGATGCAGTTGGTATTTTGTCTAAAATTTGTCAATCAATGGGATACACCTGGGGAAATTTGCTAACTATATTGCATGTTTTGGATGCAGTTAATATTTTGTCTAAAATTTGTTAATCAATGGGATACACCAAGTCCTTGATTTGCCTTTTGGTTTTCGTTCCTGTGATTCTGGCACAAGAAGTTTCACGTGCTACGATGGTAGTTGATAGTGCTACCACAATTGCTGAAACTGATGATAATTTTATCTGTGCAACCATTGACTGGTGGCCTCATGATAAGTGCAACTACAATCAATGTCCCTGGGGTTATTCATCTGTAATTAACTTGGTAAGTCTATTCAAATGACTCATCATTGTGATATCAGATGAGTTTTTGAGGATTTCCTTGACTTTATTTCCTTCATTTTTGAAAATTCTGGTTAAAATGATGAAGCAATTTTAATTAATTTCTCCTATTTTCTTGGATATTGTCAGGACTTGTCTCATCCTCTTCTTAGCAAAGCTATCCAAGGTTTTGTATCACTTTTTAGTGGCAAATCAAGCTTGATGTGCAATGTCCTTGTGCAACATGATATTTATATCTGACTTTACAGCTTTTAGGCCTTTGAGAATACGGATTGGAGGATCTTTACAAGACCGAGTATTATATGATATGGAAAATCTGAAATCTCCTTGCCATCCATTTAGAAAAATGAAAGATGCGCTATTTGGATTTTCAACGGGTTGTTTGCACATGAACCGGTGGGATGAGTTGAATCACTTCTTCAGTAGGACAGGGTAAGGGATTGCACTGAATCTTCTCTTTTCTCCAGGTTTCTCACCAGGTTCTCTTTAGTAACCTGGTATAAATAGTAAGAAACAGGATTCCCTTGCTTTGCGGTTGATTCAGCTTTGTCTATAGGCATTACTACAGTATTGATCAAGGATTTGTCTGATCATCTCTAGAATATGACATTTGCAGGGCCATTGTAATTTTTGGTTTAAATGCCCTTCACGGAAGACACCAGATCAGAAAAAATATTTGGGGCGGAGCTTGGGATTCCAATAATGCCCTTGGCTTTATAAATTATACGGTCTCAAAGGGATACAAGATAGACTCATGGGAATTTGGTATAAGATTTTAAGAATGTTCTTCCTCACTTTTGATTCATTTTCTTTAATCACACCTTTCATATTGTTTTTTCCATTTTAGGAAATGAATTGAGTGGAGCTGGTGTTGGTGCAAGTGTTAGTGCTGAAATATATGGAAAAGATTTGATTGCCCTCAAGGAGATCATCCGTGATCTGTATAAAGACTGTGACTATAAACCTTCTCTTGTAGCTCCCGGGGGATTTTTTGATAAGCAATGGTATGCTAGGCTTCTTCAGGTTTCAGGTTCAGACATTGTCAACATAATGACTCATCATATCTACAACTTGGGTCCGGGTAGGTTATTGTAGTGTAATTGTTTTCTCTTAAAGTTTATATGCACTCCTAATATGTTAGTAATATAAAATTTCAGGCCAAATACTTTTTGAGTCCTTTGAATGACCGGAAGAATATGTATATATGTAGATATATAAGTTTATTAACACAAAAGTATTTTATGTAATTAGTTCATGTATGCTTTAGTCAGAGCAGCAGTTTTTTGAATGAGGTTAAACTCAAGTAGCATTGAAATTCACATACCCTAAACTAAAACAGGTTTGAACCCCCCAAGGGGCTGCACAAAAACACACAAGTTGTTTAGTTTACATTAGGCATAGTTTTCATAACTTCTGATCTTTCATTCTTGTCATAATATTCATATTCCCACGTTGAAACAAATGTAATTGTCCAACTTATAAATCAACCATGGAACGTGAAATGATTACAAGCCAATTTTAATAGGTTTAGAATAAAATATCTATCTGAATCAATGCTGAAAGTATGATAATAGTAAAGAGTATTACTCAAGTTCTGGCTAGGTGGTTCTGCTAACTATATAGAAATTAAGCTCACTCGATTTATGGACAAAAGAGTAGGAGATAAAAACTGTTCTCCATTGTTACATTTATGTCTACAGTGCATCTGACATGTTCCTCCGACAACTGAGATGTATAACCCATAATTTGGTAGATGTAGAAGTAATTCACAATCTCTGGACTAGACACTTGTTGTACAGAGTTATTTTGATTGATCTGGGATTGATTTGAGGAATTAATGACATTGCACAATCACTTCTCTCTTCTAGTGACTTACTAAGTCCTACTTCCGCAGGTGATGATCCAAACCTTGTGAAAAAGATACTGGATCCCCATTATCTGAGCAAAATTGAAGAAACATTCCGTAATCTTCAGCTGACCATTAAGCAGAATGGTTCTTGGGCCTCTGCCTGGGTTGGAGAGTCTGGTGGGGCATATAACAGTGGTGGTCGTCATGTATCTAATGCATTCATCGACAGCTTTTGGTAATCCTGCTTGGCCTACTGCTATGTATACTTTTTATATGAGCTGGCCAATGAGCTATTATGTTCAATAAGAATGATAAGCACCCTGTTCCTCTTAATGTTGTGCATTAGGTACTTAGATCAGCTTGGAATGGCATCCATGTACAATACTAGAGTATATTGCAGGCAGACATTGATTGGGGGAAACTATGGTCTCCTTAACACAACTACCCTTGTTCCCAACCCAGATTACTACAGGCAAGAGGATGAAAGTTTAAGCTTTTGATGGATCCTATGAGTAGATTTTCTACATGGGTAAACTAATCCAAATTTCTTGTTCATGATGGATATGGTTGTCAACAGTGCGCTTCTGTGGCATCGACTTATGGGCAAAGGTGTTCTAGCTATTCACAGCGATGCTTCACCATTTTTACGTTCTTATGCTCATTGTTCAAAAGGAAGAGTAAGACTGTTTTCCACATTTTACTTGATCACTTAATAGCTGCCACAAAAGAAAATTTGGGCACATAGATTTGGAAGGTTTTGATTCGGTAATCAGACAGTCTATATTAGGACAAACGTGTATTTATTTTCTAAATAAATATACTTCAGTGGATTTTTATGTAATTAGTTAATAGTAGATGTGGAGGGACACTTGTTTTAGAAGCCCTCTACAAAGGGAGAACTAGGGGACTTAACTGATTTGCCACACAGAATATATGAAACCTGAGCTATTATTCTGTGTTGAAATGGTCGTTTGCTTTTTTTTGTTTGAACATGCTCTTGCTCATGCCACTCTTTTTGCAATTAACTTGAATAGATTTCATGCATTAAGATAGCCCTGAAAGAAGAAATTTCATTGACATCATTGTTCCTGGCCATATGATAAATTTATGCTGGTTTGACTCATTCAAGTTTCGGTTGTCCTTGTCACAGCCTGGTATAACTCTGCTGTTGATCAATTTGAGCAACCAGACCAATTACATCATCCATGTTCAGAATAGCCTGAGCTTGAAATTGCGTGTCAAGGAGAAGGTTCATGCTGAAAGCCCTTTCACGCGTGGCCTTAAGAGATCAGTATCATGGGTTGGAAGCCAAGCATCAGATGGAACATTAACCCGAGAGGAGTATCATTTGACTCCAGAAGGTGGGTACCTCCGGAGCCAGACCATGGTCCTAAATGGAATTCCATTGAGGCTTACAAAAGATGGTGATATCCCAAAATTGGACCCTGTCCATGTTAATGTGAGATCTCCCATTTACATCAGGTACTTGTCCATTTCTTTTATAGTACTCCCTAATTTTGATGCTCCAGCTTGTGCATAATTTCCCTGCAATTATAGTCAAGCTTTACTACCTTGTATATGAGGTGAAGTTGCATAACTTATACCTTTATGAATGTAATTCTCAGCAATTGTAATTATAGAATTTTATATATTGATATTAATCTTACATTTCTTGAGATATTATTTCAATAATCTCTGTGGCAGTTCTGCCTCCTTTGCATGATATAAAGTCATTCAAGTTCCATTCCACACCTTGGACTAGAATAGAACAAAAAGTATACTATAGTCCTGACTTATCATTTGCTTAGATGACCTGAACACAGCAACACAGCGTAGCAGTGCAAGAACAGGAAAACCCGTCGTAAAGTAAAAATTTTGTTAGTAAATCTTCCCAGCTTTCTATAACCCAACTATTGATATCCACATCTTTTTAGTTTTTAGCATGTATTGTCTACTTCGTATCTGGAATGTCCGTACATTGATTAAACCTGGAAAAATTATTTATTTATACAATTATTAAATGTTTTTTATTTTTCTTCTTTGACTGAAGAATAAAAGTTGCCTTGGATTTAAATTTGTTTTTCTTTTTTCTTTTTAATTTCATTTAAAATAACAATTATTTTTATTAGCATGATTATATAATACTTCTACTTAATAAATTTTCTTTATTTTTATTTTATTTTATTTATGATAGTTCCTTATAAATTGTTATAAATAATTAGGTTAATTGTTCTTAGCCAATAGCCACCCTATTGTTACAATAATTATCAAATATCTCCCAAGTAATTAATTATCACATGAAACCTTGCCGTCAACTTCTTTTCAATTAGCGCTTTAAAAGCAACAACGCACGACACCGTGACGTCTATGTGGACGTTGGTGGGAGAGATATGCCAACTCATGTTGTCCAAACGCCATCATCGCTTTCATAAACTTTATGATGTCGTCAATAAAATAGCTTGACCACATCACATCCTGTTTCATTGAATACGTCTATGTTGAGTTAGTTGAGTAGTTATTAATAAAATAAAATGAGATGTAATATTATTTTGGAGAATTTGTAATAGAATAGGATGAAAAAGGAATGTTTCATATTACATATCATTTTATCCTAAACAGTAAAAATAAGTTATCTCCGATTTAGAACGTTTAGAATGAAATGTAAAATGATAAATAACATTTCACTATATTACATTATGAATTCTTTTTTTAAACAATATTTCACTATATTATATTATGAACTTTTTCACTCGTCTCAATTAATAACTTCCTAATATTACATTTATTTACATTATATTTTATTATAAATCATTTTATTCTATTATAAATTTTACTGTCAATCAAACGTACCCTAAAAATTCTTCTACGTTGAAGAGAGCATAAATTAGATTGAAGCTGTCGGAAGTCATATTTTGGTCCACTGTCTGACAATAACCTCTGCTAGAGATTGAAGCTCACGAATCTTCAGTCTACATCATCTTGTGCAAACTCTTCATAGGTAAACTGGTTTTACATGCATAATTTGTTAAAGCTGCCTATATTTAGACTAATTAGGTGGAATTAATGTAATTAATTAGGATGTGACGCATTACTCAATTTGTGTACTCATGATGACTACGAGGTAATCTCCATCATAATTTGGCACAGAATAGGACTTAGGTAAGTGGGACAGAAGATTTGGTCGTCATGATTCATTCAAGGTTTATGTCCGCAAGAAATTGAACGATGGGAAGGTAATTTCGTTGGATTCTCATCAATTATTTGATTTTGAGTAGTTAAAAGCCAAAAAGAAGGTGATGATTGGAAGGAGAGATTTAGGGGTCATACTGATACAAGACCTTTTAGGCCTCATTATATCAGCTTTGACTTGTCGTTCTATAGGGCTGATTTCGTTTCAGGTATACCAGAACATGCCAATAGTGTTGCATTAAATCCAACTAGAGGGCTTGGAATTAGTCACTCTGAATCTTACAGGTTGTTTAATTTGGATGTGTTTGAGTACTTGCATGAATCACTACTTAGTCTTTATGGGACCATAACATTGATGATATCTCATGGAAAGAGTAGAAAATTTTTTGGAATTTTTAATGAAATCGATTAGGGCTTTCATTAGCATAATGTCCTTTCTCCTTACAAAAGTAACACTGACATTTAGTTATCTTTCTATTTTTTCTTCTATTTCTCTTAAACACATGCTTTTTAGGTTTGTATCCCTCTTTTCTTTTATAATATTTAGCCTTTTATCTTTTAAAATATCTTTTTTTCAAGTATTTTCTATTTTATATTTCTTTTTTAATATTTTTACAATAATAATTAAGGACTATCACATCCAATCATAGTAGGCATTTTAAAATCATAGCAACATAAAAAAGATTTCTTTTTTATCCCTTTACTTTTCTTAAGTAATATCGATTCATCACATCGTTTATTTAATTTATCTTTTAAGAAAGAAATTCTTTTTCCTAATATATCTACAAGTCCTAGGTTATAAGTTGCCTCTAATTTGCTTCCTCAGTAGTCGGGTATCTTTGAATAAAACATCTTTAATTAAATTTGTGTATTGTCTACTTGATTATAAATATGATAATAGTAATCTAGAAAAATACAAATATATCTATTAATCTCACACATATCATATAGCTGAAGTCTTTGTAAGGCGATAACATATTTTCTTATGATAGTTGTATCTTTTAAAATATTTCATTCTCCTACAAACTCCAATTGAAATGCTTGACAGCTCAAGTTATCAAATTACTTATATCATTATTAGAATTGAATATGGAATCTTAGAGTTTTCATCTAAATTTTTCCAAAATCTAAGTGAACTATTTAATAGCGTTTTTTTCTTTAAAAATTGCTTTGTAGTTTCATAATCCATTTTATTAATAGAAACAAGAACTCGAAGATCAATTTCCCATTTATCAGTTGCTTCTTCTATGTCTTGAATGCAATCAATTTCTAAATAGACCCCAAAAAGGTTTATAGATTCAATTCCCATTTTATCTATAGGAGTAAATCCATCTTTATCATTAATTACCATATAAGTTCCAGCATATGCTTTATTAGGTCTACTAAATCTTTGTGAAGGACATCTAGGAGGATTTTGAGAAGTATTAGGAATATCCCAAAAAGTGAATATTCATTATATGTTTAAGATAAAATAGCAATCAAAAGAATAAGCATTTATAGGATTAATTTTGACAATGAAAACATAGCATATCATCAATTCCATCAAAATAAAATGAAATAAGACCTGGTATGCTCTTGTTGATTTCACTCTATGCATTTAAAGTGTTTAGGGATTATTAAACTCTCAAATAAACGTATGGGAAGTTATTTCTATAAGCTTGCTTATGAATCATATCTCCACTACTGGCTAATGTGAATTTAATGCATAAATTAAAGGGTCTTAATAAGGATTATAGCATGGCTTAAGTAAAGGTATTGCAAGAAAGGAAATTTTAGGTTTAATAAATTGATGGAACCATACAAACTTATACACGTAAGTTTTAACTCAAATCAATCCAAATTTCATTTAATTTAAATCACATCATCATTTTTAGTTTTTAATTTCTTCCTTTTTTATAAGAATAAGAAAGAAGAAAAAGGAGATTATTTTTTTACTACATTTCTCCCTCATTCTATAAAGGCGAGAAATCAAAACACTACAACTTGAATCAATACATTTAATTTTCATACAAGTGGTTAGAATCTTATTTAAATAAGATTTGTACGATTCTTTCAATTTAGGGCCCCAAAATTATTAGAGAAATTGATAAAGAGAAGGGTAAAAATGGCTTGTAACAAGGTTAATATACAAGAAAAGAAAGGTCAAGACTAAAATCAATTCCCTAGAGATAAAAATAGAAGTAGGCTTTTATATGCAAAAAATTGTTATACTTGAGTGCCCCTATCATTTTCATGCATCAATTCACCTTAAATATGGTTTCAAAAAAGTATATAAGAGCAAGTTCTAGCATAAACAAGTCATGTTTAATAACACACTACAAAGAAAAATGTATGAGTAACAAATGCAATCAATTGCTCGTAGACTCAAAAACTCGCATGGTTATCAAAATACATCAAGTCTTGCACATTTTTATTTAATAAAACTAATGAGATACTTCAACCAATTTATATAAAAACACTAATTATATTCGTCTCTCTCGTGCATTATAACTCATACCAGAAATATATCCTAACTTCAGTACTGTTTGTAAACAAAAAAAAGTGCTTGATATAAGGAATAATCAACATAAATGAATTATAGAATTTAAAGAGTCCAAATACAAATTACATATTCCATCAAAGAAAACTAAGGACCTATTTTAAAATGGTATATAAATAAACTCTCCTTATACCTAAATCATACATTATCTTCAATGTATGTAGAAGTCAGCAAAATTAATCAACATAAGTAAGTGAGAGATTAGAATACTCCCCTTAGTTGTAAGCATCTAAAACTAAATGTACACAATATAGATGGACATGGAGGAGTCGCCCTTATAAATCAAAGCAAAGCATCAAAATTTTTCCCCATTTTTGAAATTTATGTTCCCAACTCCCTAACCAAAGATGATACTGTTGTCAAGTTAGTGATGTTAGAAGATACGAAGGTTGTTCAACATCTGAATCCTCATATTAATGTGATGGAGAACTTCCTTAAGGGGAATCACGTGACATACATCGAAATTGGCTCTTTTTTTCTCAATAAACTTCATCCTGATTAAACAACTACTGTTCAAAAGATATCCTCTCAATAGCTACATGCATAGGAGTGTTAACAATAACAAGAAAGTTAAGATTAATTTCTAAGTAAGTAATCAAAGAACTAAGACATAAATTCTTATTAGATGATGAAACAACGTTAATTTACGTAGTTAACCAAGCACCCAAATTAACCTAAACCTTATATACCATGCACTAAATAAAGAATCATTCAGCTTTAGTACATGTACAAACTATAGGCTTCCTTTTTGAATAATTAAAAGCAAGAATACATTGCCAATAAACCCATTCATGTTCTTTAAGACAACTTCCTTTAAATTAATTTAGTTGATTCACAAGCTTGTCAGAAGATAAATGATTTTCAAACTTCTAAAGGATCAAAATCACAATAGTCCATAATGGATTCCTTATAATGGGCAGTATTGACATATTCATTGATTATAAACCCTAAGGCCAAATTGAATTCAAAGATACTTTATTTAAATTCTTTACCCATTAATATATATTGCACCACATTAGGACTACATAAATTGAAATTATTAAGTTTATCATCAATCAAAGCATCAAAATTTCATTGATGTTTAACTCCCCTAAAGAAGGGTAACACACATACTTAGTTGAATTAATGTCTGAGTTTTAAGAGTAGCATAACTTTGTTTCCTCTATTTAAAACTGAAGGTAAGATGTCTTCAAAGGTCTGACTCAAACGGTGGCAAAATAGATGTACCCTTGGCTATCTGAGTATGTTCATCAACTGAATTTATCGTAGATTTAGCATTTGTCATTGTTCTATTGGTGTCCTCCGTTCT
>JAOQMR010000006.1:23084700-23104831 GCA_027563865.1 Erythroxylum pelleterianum | reverse complement strand
TAACGAACAAAGTCGTGTTTTTAAACGAAAGTTTTTAAACGGGGTTTAAAGAAAAAGTTTACCACAATTCAACCCCCCTTCTTGTGTATCTTGATATTCTTATTAAACATTATATTAACGTGTGATTCACTTCAACATCAATTTATACTTTCGAAGAAGTAAAGCTTCATTCCTTGCATAGAGATCTACCATTAAGTTGTTGAGACCTTCTTTAGCCTTCTTTGTTCTACTTTTTGACAATAGTCCTCCATTGTTCTTTAACAGATATAAAGCTTGCTTAGAAACTTGTGTAGCTTGAGTAGATGCTTAATTCCTATCATCTTATTTTTTGAATGATGTCATGTAACAGTGTCTTGATAATTGATGATCCTTGACTACTTCTCTTACTCTATAGTTTATATGGGAAGTTTATGAGTAGCAATATTGTGAAAGGATGACTCTGGGGGCATAGAGCAAAGGCATACTAAAATAGCATAATAAGCAACAAGTTTACATATGATATAGAGCTACAAGATCTCAATGATTTGTTTTAGATAAGGCCTAATAGTAACAAAGAGATATATTTTTTTACAGAAGACCTGATCTCCACCAAACCCAATTAACTAGACTCAGATAACATTTCTTTAGTAAAAAGGTTGTTAGGATCTATACTAGCATGCTCTTACACCTTCTCTTAAGATACGTCTAATGAAATTGGTCAAGGGTTGTTAATTATGGATGGTGTAGGTATATATATTTTTAACTTATGCACCTTCTTGGTATTCTTAATCTTAGATATGCTTGCATTGGTATGAGTTTTGCAATGGTTTAGATATAATCTTATGAGTCATTATTTTATGAAGGTTTAGATTAGAAAGTAGTAACTAAAGCTTGTAGTTGTTGTATGTTTTCTACTATTGCCAATAAGTAAGCATAATCAAAGTTCAAGGGATGGGTGGGTCAAAGCAGTGAGTCTCTTAGTGGCTATATGTTTTTTTAGAGGGGTAGTTTTGTGACTATGAATCATAGGTTAATAAGATTAGACTAATCGTAATCTCACAATGAGTACCAAATAGTAGTAAAACTTTTCTACAAGCCTATTTGAGGAAAACTATGTGTGTGTTTGTTTCAACTTTTGGAGACACCAAAAGCATTTTTTTTCACCGTAAAAGTTATTTTTAAGAAAAAATGGGTGTTTGGCTGTAAACTTTAAAAGCACTTTTTCAGTAGAAATAGCTTTTAAAAAAGCCAAAATACACCACTTAGTTTACAAGGTTTTGATGTTTTTGCTTAAGGTGTAAGCTCTTTGTAACCTTCTTTCAGACCTACAAAAGAAAATGTTAAGAATTTTATCTAATATTCAACCTTCGATGATCAAGTTAAAAGGAAATAGATCAAGAAAAATCTTTTTACATGTAGTAAAATAATTAAAAGTGATATCATACTTAAGAGATGTAAAATATTTATACAACAATGGGAAAAAGTATATTTTCAATTCTATTGTTTACATCAAAATGCAGGTCAAATCCTAACATTTTGGAACATTCATAAAAAAATTCTAACATTTTAAAACCATCTAATTTTAATAGAACCTTTAACTAGTTAAGGTTTCATCACTAAGTATCACTCTAATGTTAACGTTACATTTTTATTTATATTATTTATGTGAGACTCATAATGTCACATGAAATTATGGGTCTTACTCACTTAAATTAAACCTAATTTATATTTATCCTACTAACTCTAGTTTAAGATTAAATCTAATAAATCTAACCTTAAAAAGACCTATATGAAAATACCAAAACACAATTTAGTTTTCTTTGAAGATCAAAGGTATAAAGAGAACTAGTTAGCTTGTTGAACACTTTCTTTGATAGCTGAAAAACTAATGGGGTTAATTGTTTTGCAAACTTTCAGTAAACTTCTTTGGCACGAATAAAATAAAACCAAACAAAACTGAAATAATAAAAAACATTAGAAATTTGGTAACGTCATTCAACACACCTTGCCTACGTTTGCGGAGCCCTCACCCAGCTTAATAACTTTCACCGAAGTACAATAGATTTACCTAAGGCTTTACTGAGCCGACACCAGTCAACTCTTGATACTATCTCTCAACCTCACTTCCCGTGAAAGAATTTCACACCCAATAATACAACCACCTCGTACTAACCTCAATAAAGGATTTACACTCACTGTTTAATAATAAAGATAATTAAACGAATAACTCAAGTGAATAAAATAACTAGAAAAAAAAAAGATAAATACACTTGAAATAAAAAAGAACTTCCTGATGAGTTTCACTCCACTGAAATAAATATGGAAATCATTGCAATAACAATGGGCTGATTCAATTAAACACCAACACGAAGTATACACAACCCCACGGTGTATTTCAATCATAGCAAACGCACAACCTCGAATTAAAAAGTCTGAAAAAGGAACACCTTAACTCACGGTATACTGCAATCCCTGAAGTCATGCACAATACACACCCATTGCATAAGACCAATTTTGCATAAGATGCTTTTCTATAAGTTGACGTGATCAGGCAATAAGAATGCATTTATTGCTCCATTGAATTTTTGCGCAAAACAATGATGCCTATAGGTCTTGAGCTAATCCAGAGAAGATTTTCTCTTCAACATAAATTTACATCTTCGTTATGCTCCCATGCCATAATACTCACACCCACCTATTTTTATCTCTCACACACACTTGGTTTCAACTTTTCCACCCACTTATATTAGCAATAGACTTCTTCTATAGATAGAAGATATACATGATATTTAGTTGTTTTCTTATGTAATGTTGTAGCCATCTATTTTCCCATGCCATGTTGCAGCCGTAGATTCAAGATATCCACAAATCCTTCGCACACTCATGTTAGAGATAGATATCAACTAAAGATAGAAACCTATAACAACTAGAAGATTATCTTCAATAGCTTTTTGAATTCAAGTCAAACTTCAATTAATATCTTATATGTCCAATTAATAAATAATGTCAAAACTAATTACTTAGATATATAACATATATCGTAACAATCTCCTCCTTTTTGGCATTGTTTGTCACATAGTCAAAACTCCACATAAATAATCATAATTGAACATATAAGGATGAAATTCACAATGCTCCCCTTTAATCAAATATCAAGTTCCAAAGAGCATCAAGTTATCTAATCATCTAAATTTCTCCCCTTTGGGACAAAAAGATACCAAAAAATACGACAAATAGTCACGCATATACCTTAAAATCTCCCCCTGAATGGAACATTCACTATAAACAATCTGATGTTTTCCCCTTAAAACAAAACAGTATCAAAATACATAATCATACCAGCAGAAGAATTATAAGCACGCCAAGAAGAAAAATTACCAATATTCAAAACACTGAGAGATATACTCGAACGATAGAGAGATACCCAAGAGAGATCCATATCGATGAGAGAGCTGAGGAGTCTTTGGTGGAGCCAAATAGACGTCACCATGCAAACTACTAAAAAGATGAGATGACAATAGCAATATAAAACTAAAGAACTAAGAAAAACAAATCTTTCTTTCTTTCTTTCTTTGTCTTTTTTTATTTTTTTAACAACAAAAAAATACTTCAAAAATGTAAAGCACGCTATCCTTGTGCCCTTCGAAGAAATTCAAACCTGGTCTTTTTCTTTGGATAGAATGAAGATGTGAAATATAAGTAGCCTGTAAGTTCTCGATAATTAACCTTTTTTCTTTCTCTTGCTTTTCTTCTTTCGCTGACATCTCCAATAACATTTTCTGCTAGATGATTTCTTCAGATTTCAGATGAAAAACCTCGGTTCAAATCAGCTTCCATTGTTTTGGTTGGTTCATCATCCGAAATAACTGAAAGTTCTTCAGTTCGTGCAGTTACTTCCTCAGTAGTAACTAACTGCAAATCAGTTTCTGTAGTTACTTCCTCAACAGTAACTAACTACAAATCTGGGCATTTTCTTGTTTTTCCTTCACTACGTTTTTATGTTTGTACTTGACCCTTCTTAATCCAAGCTTGCTTCGATACTATGAGATGCTGCTGGAAATTTAATGGAGAGTGTCTAGATTTTCAGTTTTGACCCTTTTGAAACATCATTTGTAGTAACTGATAATATCTTGGCCTTATATGTCCAATGACTCCACAAAAATGACATGTGGGTATAAATCTTCTATTCTTTCTTGATGTTTCTTCTTCTCGGACAGATTTGGATATGTCACCTTTCTTCTTATTCACTTTAGAGCACTCACTCTTATAGCCAATGCCTTGAAGATCCCTTTTAACTTTACCAATTTTCAATAACTTTTCTAACTTTTTGGTACCTCCATTTAACATTCTCAATCCCTTTTCAGTACTTACTAATTTCATTCTATATTCACCAAGCTCATTTGATGTCAACATCAAATTCTTTTCTAACTCTTGGATTGTGTTCTTCATGGAGAGATTCTCTTCCTTCAAATTTTCATCCTTTCCACATATTTTCACCCATTTTTCGTACATTAATTCGTAAGCCTTGTTAATGTTCTCCATTTTACCACTTGACCCCACTTTCATAACTATCATAATCTGAGATCGAGCTGTCATAATCTGAGATCGAGCTTTGAGCTGAATCGTTTGTATTTTTCCCGAAATTTCCAGATTTACTCACTTTTTTGTCTTCAGTTACTTCCTTTTCAGTTACTGTTAAACAAGTAACTGGACTTTTTCTATGTAAAGCAACCAAAGCAGCACCATTAGCTATTTCTCTTCGCGACCATATTCACTCTTGGAATCATTTTCACTCCAGATGCTTGTGAAAGACTTTCCTTTTTCTTCTTCACAGCATTGACACATTCGGATTGATTGTGTCCGAAACCTTGACATTCATGACATTAGATTCTTCTTGCCTTTCGTTCACCCTTTTATGTCTTGAATTGTTACTCGATGAACTTCCGCCATATTGTCTAAAGTCAGATATGCCCTTCTTCATTCTTTTCAGTCATTTACTAAAATTTCGTGTGAGTAGTACCAAGTCTTTGTTTTCATTTGATTCATCTTCCGCATCATTCACACTTTTTTCAGTTTTCACCTGTAGTGCCTCTCTTGTAGCCATGTTCGCGAAATTAGGATCTACACCAACTTGCTACCAAGTTTTGAATTGGTAACCTTGCTCTGATATCAATTGAAAAACTAATAGGGATTAATTGTTTTGCAAACTTTCCGTAAACTTCTTTGACACGAATAAAATAAAACCAAGCAAAACCGAAATAATAAAAACACCAAAAATTTGGTAACACAGTTCGGCACATCTTGCCTATGTCTGCTGGGCCCTCACGTAGCTTAATAACTTTCACCGAAGTACAATAGATTTACCCCAAGGCTTTACTGAGCCGACACCACTCAACCGTTGATACTATCTCTCAACCTCACTATCCGTGAAAAAATTTTAATCCAATAGTACGACTGTCTCATACTAACCTCAACAGAGGATTTATACTCATTGTTTAATAGTAAAGATAATTAAACGAACAACTCAAGTGAATAAAATAACTAGAAAAAAAGACAAATACACTTGAAATAAAAAAGAACAACTTCCCGATGAGTTTCGTTCCACTTAAATAAATCTGGAAGTCGTTGTAACAACAATGAGCTGATTCATATAAACACCAACATGAAATATACACAGCCCCACGGTGTATTTCAACGCACAACCTCGAATCAATAAGTCTGAAAAATGAACACCTTAACTCACAATATACTGCAGTCCCCGAAGTCATGCACAATACACACCCATTGCATAAGACCAATTTTGCATAAGATGCTTTTCTATAAGTTGACGTGATCAGGCAATAAGAATGCATTTATTGCTCCATTGAATTTTGCGTAAAACAATGATGCGTATAGGTCTTGAGCTAATTCAGAGAAGATATTCTCTTCAACATAAATTTACATCTTCGTTATGCTCCCATGCCATAATACTCACACCCACCTAGTTTTATCTCTCACACACACGTGGCTTCAACTTTTCCACCCACATATATTAGCAATAGACTTCTTCTATAGATAAAAGATATACACAATATTCAACTGTTTTTTTATGTAATGTTGCAACCGTCTATTTTCTCATGCCATGTTGTAGCCATAGGATTCAAGATATCCATAAATCCTTCACACACTCATGTTAGAGATAGATATCAACTAGAGATAGAAACCTATAACAACTAGAAGATTATCTCCAATAGCTTTTTGAATTCAAGTCAAACTCCAATTAATATCTTATATGTCCAATTAATAAATAATGTCAAAACTAATTACTTAGATATATAACATATATCCTAACAATTTCTCCTTTTTTGGCATTGTTTGTTACATAGTCAAAACTCCAAATAAATAATCATAATTGAACATATAAAGATGAAATTCACAATGCTTCCCCTTAATCAAATATCAAGTTTCAAAGAATATCAAGTTATTCATTCATAAATTTCTCCCCCTTGTAACAAAAAAGATACCAAAAAGTACGATGAATAGTCACGCGTATGCTTTAAAATCTCTTCCTAAATGGAACATTCACTATAAACAATCTGATGTTTTTCCCTCAAGACAAAACAGTATCAAAATACATAATCTACATAATCATACCAGCGGAAGAATTATAAGCACGCTAAGAAGAAAAACTACCACCATTCAAAACATTAAAATATATGCTCGAACGATAGAGAGATACCCCAGAGAGATTCATACTGACGAGAAAGCTAAGGAATCTCAGTTTACTATTGTTCTCAGCAAATAATTAACCATAAAGGCTTTAATTAAATATTATACTTGCCTTCTTAGACCCCAGTTTGCAAGAACTCTGAAAAGGTAGAGGATGAGCATGACTTTGTCTTACCTGGCAACAATTTAATTCACTTCTAGAAAGGATCCTTAGACCAATTCTTTCTTTTTCAATTTTCACATTTTAAAATTTTCATTCTACTTATTATTAATCCCATAAGCTTCAAACTTTTAATTAGAAGATTCCTAAAAGATTAGTCTGAGTCTGACCCTCGATGGCTCAAACTAATTGTCCTTTTAATTCGTACGTTATCGTAAACTACATATTGTTAAAGAAAATTTTAAGATTTGAAAAGATCAAACGGAACGACATTAAAGAGAGTGGAAACGGTCAAGAAAAGAAGGCAAGCTTCTTCTTTGTCCTTGACATTGCATTTTCTTACCGGTTTCGGCTGTTTTGACTTTCGTTGTTTCCTTCGTCTCGCACGCCTTTGATACTTCTCTTCAAAACCCTCTTTAACGTTCTCTTCCTCTTTCCATAAGACCATAACCATATCAGATTCCTTTGGATTGCCTTCTTCCCCGAGTCTTTTCAGCGTTTCTATTCCAAATTTTGAGGTATATATCCTGGTTCTTTTTTCACCTATTCCTTACTTCCTTATTCTGTTTGTACTTGGATTCCTTTATTTTCGAAAAGAATTCTCTTTTGTGAGTTCTGTGACCAATCTTAATCGGGCTTGCTTTAAATGTTACTTAAAGTTCATGTTAATTGTTATACTCTTCTTGGTGTTATCGATCACTTTGTTATCGATCACTTTGTTCCGTCCTTGTTTCTGGAATTACTTTTTGGTGGTTTTGTTTTTGATCAGTTGATGAATCCATGACTTTCGGAGACCCTTTTCTTAACACTTTCGCGGGTTTAATTCATTTTTCATTTTCTTTTTTTAACTAAAATTACATGGCTTCCTAATTTCCGCAAAAAATAAATACATGGTTTCCTGCCATTTATTTTTGCTTCGTCGGTGTGAACAATGAAGGATCGGAATCTCCTATGCAATCTTACCATAATTCTTTGTTTTCCAGTTTCAAATTAGTTGAAGGAGAAAGTTGTAGATTAGCCAAAACACTACCGTTGATGGGTTATTGATTGTTGGCATGCTTTTCCGTTTTTGATTCTGTTCATATAACCTTTTGAAGTATCCCTACACAAAATAATGTCTCTCTGTTGGTTGAATCAACTATGAAAGAAGAAAAGACGCGGTTTTGGTAAACGAAGTTTTCACCGTTCCAGTAGCCCTGTAAACCACCTAGCAAGTTGTGTTACCCTTAAAAGTCCATCTTTAGTATTCTAAGTGTGGTATTTCGTTTGAATTCTAACTTCTTCTCTTGTTAAGCTTTGCCGCTGTTGTCCTGAACTAAAATTTTCATGTGCCTAAATTGAATGCAGTAGAAAAGTTCAAACTGTTTAATAATCAATTTTTTCATGGCAGCTTAATCTAACTTGTCCTATGTTTCTTTAATTTCTGCTGGAATCTTAGTTGATTACCTATTAGCTTGTTGGTTGAATTCTTCTTTTTCCGTATAGGGAAGATGTTGAGCACAAAGAGATCTCCCCTAAATGCTGTTAAACACAACAAAGTTTCTTCTCATTCCAACCCTTTTGATTCTGATGATGAGTTGGATAGTAAAAAAGCTCAAAATCCATCAAAGAAAACTTCTTCAGAAAACATTTCTACAACACCAAATTCCAGTGTGAATCCTTTTGATAATGATGATGACAAAATGAGATCATCTACATCTTCATACCCCTTTGCATCAACAGCAAGAAACAAGTATAAGAATGACTTCCGTGATGATGGAGGTTTAGAAAACCAATCAGTGCAAGAATTAGAGAATTATGCTGTCTACAAAGCGGAGGAGACTACACAAGCAGTCAATGGATGCCTAAAGATTGCAGAAGAAATAAGAGAAGGTGCCACCAACACTTTGATTATGCTGCATCAACAGGGGGAGCAAATTACCAGGACTCATAATGTTGCTGTTGAAATAGATCATGATCTTAGTCGGGTATGACCTGTTTCCATAAGTTTTACTTTATAGCTCATAACAAGAATCGAGTTTTACTACAAGAGAAAATACATAAAAGATGTAGATCGCATTGCTCCTTTGTTTTCTGTCCAATTAATTAGTTCTTCAACAGCGTTAGTTCTGCATTTCAAAATGCCTCTTCTAGATTAGGTTGTTGAAATGTGTTTAAGACATTAATTCAGTTTAACGATTTTCTTTTGGCATATATTAACCAATAGTGGGTCATTTCTCTGCAAATCTTCAGGCATGTAAAAAATTTGTTAATTTTATGACTTTTAGTGACATTTTTATATAAATTTGTTGAATTTGTTGATAGAATCATCCACTTAACGGATATGACATAATTCACGCCATATGTTTCCAGTATTCAACTTTTAATTTAAGGGCCAAATGAGCCCAAAATGTTATGGATTGTTATGTGTGTGCATTTGTACAGACACGATGCAAGAAATTCAAACATTTCAGGCATACACTCATTCCGTCTTACGAAGTTTTAGGTGATATAGCCTTCTTCAAGTTTATCTACTTAATTTTGTTCAAGTGCAATGTATTAGGAAGAGAAGGAAAGAAAATCATAAGCACAAATATCATATTTCTTTAGTTCCTAATCATGGGCAAGCAATGGTAGAATTTAAAGATGGTCTATGTAACTAGGATTTTGTTACAGTATGCTCAAGATTTCAGCCATTGATTTGAATCCCTTCCTAGATCATAAGAGAAAGGGACAAAATAATTTGATGGGAGTTTGTTTTACCTTTTCCCTTTGATTATTGGTCAATGTATTGAAATCTGTTAAATGCTTTTGAGCATGATGCAGTTTTCCCATGGCTATGTCCTTTTACTTCAAAAAATCATCCATCCAATCACATCTCATTTATCATTCATTTTTCTTTGTAATGATGTTTTCCAGTTGTTCCTTCACATCTACTACATTTATGGAAAATTCTCATGGCTACTTAATACTGGTTTCAGGGCGAGAAACTTTTGGGTAATCTTGGGGGCATATTTTCTAAGAAGTGGAAGCCAAAGAAGACTCATCGGATATCTGGCCCTGTCATCACAAGAGGTTGGATATTCTTGTCAATATTTTCCATGCGGTGTAAATAATGATGCAAAAACTTATTCTTCGTTCTGTTCCTCATTTGATTTAGTAGAAGACTTGTTGAGAGTAAAAATAAAGGAGCATTGTTGCTAGAAGTGCGAAATTCACAATTCAAAATTCCAGGAATTCTACTGGTTGTCTCCTCTGACAGAATAGGTGCTTTGTTTTTTTTGTGCTTTTGCAGATCATGATACACCAAAAACAACGGCTGGGCATCTGGAGCAGAGAGAAAAATTAGGACTGAAAGCACCCCAGGGAAGGTCAAATGCACGAACAAATCTACCCGAAACTGCCAATGCAATTCAGAAAGTTGAGGTTTGTACCTTTTGATCCAGAGGAAACACTGATAAATTGCTTGTTTGCAAACCAAAAATATAAAAAAATGATATATAAACATGGAATATGTTTAGTTATGGATAAATGTTGATTTGGGATATGAATATTTGTCCTTAATTAAAGATATTCTGATACTCCATGAAAATAAGGAGCTGGTTATAGATATTGTCAAGGTTTCATGCAACTGTCTACATTGTAATTGCATTGCAATAACAAATTTCTACTCTCGTAACAGACAGGCTTGATTTGTTCATTACATCTTTGTGTTCCAACACTTGAAATGAATATGGTTACTACAATTGATTCTTGAAATGCTGAGTTTGCTTATATTTGACGATGCTGAAAACAGTTTGAAAAGGCAAAGCAAGACGATGCATTCTCAGATTTGAGCAATATGTTGGGTGAGCTTAAGGTTATGGCTGCTGACATGGGCACTGAAATTGACAGGTTAGTCTTTATACTGAATGGTTTAATTCTACTTTCGCTAGGACGATGCAGAAAGAAATTATCTCGACTTTAGTCCGCCAATAATTTCCTCCACTTTCTATGATTTTGGAACAAATAGTAACAGATTACTGTAAATTATTGTGCATTCAGGCAAAACAAAGCTCTTGTTCCTGCTCAGGACGACATTGATACCCTGAATATACGAGTTAGAGGTGCAAACGAACGAGGCCGTCGTTTACTTGGGAAATAGTTGAATTGCCTGAGATGGCAGATACAATCCATTCTTGGTCTTCTTTTTCCTTCCATCCTTTATGAATTTGTTGATATTTACTATTGCGTTTGTACGCTAGAATTGGCAAGTTAGCAACCTCCACTTATGGTTGCTCTTACTGATAATTGGGGATTACTCTTTGTTAACAGACAAAGATGGTCATGACTTGTTGAAAAAGTCAAAGAAAGTTCTGCTTATGAAATAGCTGTTTTAAGTGTTTGGTTAAAAGAAGAGATAATAAATTAAACAGAAAATTTATTATTTTTAAATTCAATAATTAATTTTTAAAATTTGAGTAAAAAAGTTGTTTTTTTGCTAAGATAATATGTCTATTAAATATTATGTAAATATCTATTTATTAGTAAAAATGATGTTTTAATTAAAATTGCATATCACTAAATTAAAAAAATTAGATATTTATAAATTTATTATCTCTCAAAAAAATGTTGGTATAAAACTTGGATAGAATTTAACTCAGATTCAAGAGTAACCTACTAACCTTCCCTGTTGTTCTAAACATCCCAAACACATATATGCTATAGCCACTCCCGCATTGTCAACTATACAGTGTTCTATAATATTTGAAATATCGGCAACCCCAACGGTCACTTCTCCTTCTCCTGCTCCTCGCACTAAAATGGCGAAGACAATCCGCTTTTTACCCCAGCCCCTTCTTCTGAAACGATTCATCCTGTTAAATCACCCCCAAAACATCCTTCTTGCTCCAAATTCACGTTTCTCTCGCTCATCTTCTTTACTTTCGCATGAAACCGTCGTACTAAAACCAATCATCTGCGCGAGAAACAAGAGAAGGGAATCTCGACATCTGAAATTGAGGAGAATTTTGCCTAAATTACTGCCCATTATTGCCCCATCTTTCAAGATCTTGCCAGAGTTGTTGGATCTGGCTACTGAAGAAATCTTTGCTCACGATGCAGCAGAGGGATTATTAGTTCTCTGGAAGAGTTTTGGAGCGAAAAGGAATCACTCCTGGAGAAGAAAAGGGATAAGGAAATTCGGGTCTTTTGGGGTTTTCTTGCTTTTCGGATTGGGTTTGTTCTTTTTGTTGATTGGAAGAGATATAAAAACCAATCTGTTTGCTAGGACTGTGGCTTTGGTTTTAATAGGGGTTGCATTGACAAAAACGTGGAGGAATGGAGTTAAGAATTGGGTTTTAGGGTTTTGCTTTCTTGTTGCTTTGACCAGTTTGGGATTGAAGAGAGGATAGAGATGGGTTTGGTTTAAATAAAAAATACATTCATTACATCTACTGAAGATGGCCTACAATTGCCAAGTTCTAAAGTTTTCATTTCTCTCAGTTTGCTTTTACGAATGAGTTGAACAGTACAGTAGACCAATTCTGCTTTCTAGTGTGCTTTTCGGTGTCATTCTTTCTTGCGGTAACATATTTATGTCAGAACCACTACACTCGCGACCCCAAGAATCGTTTTATGTGATTTTTCTTTTTCTTGGTGTGTCTCTAGAACAGACCAAAACAGCACAGCAAAAGAAGCAAAAATGTGGCCAGTGTACAATTGTCGCTTGCAGAATGACACTCATGTTTTGTGCTTAATCCTAACAATATTGCTGTGGATAGCGATTATAAGCAGAGAATCTTGTAGTTTGCTTCTACACAATCTATCTGCACTACAAGCCCGCTGCGTTCTTGAACCAAGTTGAAAAACTTTCGTTGTTTATCATAAATTTACCATACAAGTCAACCTAACTGTACCATTCCAAAACTCTACATTTACAGAGACTACACAAACTTTGTCCAGAAAATCAATTATTTGAACAAAACACAATACATTCATTCATCTATCCATCATCAGAACTGTTACTGCGCACTAAAACACTGTCTATTCCCTCCGCACTAATCAAACATACTAGTTAATTCATAAACTCCCGTATAATATTACTATGAAAATCTCGCTAACCTTTCAAGAATTAGTAGTAAATCATCACCGAGAGTGGCGTCTAATTGGGAGGCATCTTCATCTCCATCTCCATGACGCTCTTGATCTTGGAGGCGTAGAGAGAGTAGACGACAGCTTGTCGTTTGGCGACTTGCAGCTGAGCAGTCCCATTTGAGTAAGCCGCGGCGATCGAGGAAGGGTCGGTGAGGTCCCGATTTTCGCGGAATCCGTCGGCGGCGCGGCGTTTGGTGTACTCTCGAATGTTGTAATCGGTGAACTGACGGGCGGTGCGTAGAAGAGAGCGGTAAAGCCCTAAAATTTGGGCTCTTGACACTCCGCCACTAACCATGTTCAAGGAGACAAACTGTTCTGGAACTCTTCTTTGCTCGGCTTTAACTGTTCTAATATAAGAATGGTGCACCTTGCAAACCACGCGATGCCTAATATAAATCCCATAATTTTACCCTAACTATAATTAAAGAAATAATAGCATATATAATTCTAATATTTAACATTTAAGCAATTGTAATTTGAACTAGTACTATAAACAGAAAGAATGAATATTCAATTTGATTTTGGGAGTTTAATAGATAACATTCAAGAGATAGATGGAGAAAATGAAAAAGACTTTGTGAACACAACACTACAAATCTTTAAGAAAAGAAATTAACGGGGAAGATGTAAACAAGAGGTAGTAGATGTCAAATTGAAAATATGTAAAATATAAATAAAAACTAGAGTTGCAATTTATATTTTTTAGTTTTCATTTACACAAAATATTGTTGTTTTATTAAATGTAACAAAATAACATCATTTTGTGTTATGAAGAGTTCAAGCTTCAAATTGGAATAGGCCGTGACGTTTGAAAGCCGAATTAAAAAAAAATCAAATTTGACTTAAAATCCACCTTATTAAGGTCCGAATTATAAATGGGAAGATGGTCACTGCTCCATGTTGTGATCCTCAGAATCCAAATGTCCATAACAACTACTTTAGTTAAGGAGTAATAATTGCAATTGTTGGACCTCCAACATAGCCAACACCTAAGAAACCAATGTAATAAATCTTCACCATTTCTTTTTCCTACTTTTTTCCTCTCCAAAACCTAAGAAACCAAGTGTTGTTAATAAGAATCACATCCTATACTAGCCCACTAGTCAGTGACTTGCATCAAAACAAGCATCTCTTCAAGTTTTACAGTTAGATCATACACTCATAAATATGATAATGTGAAATTTTGCAGATTCCAGCTAAAATGAAGTCACAATAATCATGTACGAGTTTAATGTACAACAAATGATCTGATTAAATTGTCCTAGATATCTTCCTTAAAAATGTTCAAAAAATACTATGCATGAGTAATTTAGCTAAAAAGAACCCACATCTACAACTGTTAACACAAACAACAAATGCAGAAAGGAACACATAAAAACATGAAGCTATGACATGAGTTACTGCACAAGACATAAAATGTAACAATAAACATAAGTCATGTTGGAATTTTAACAAACAAGGAAAAACATGAGATTTCTGTCATATAACCTTAGCCATACTTTATCTAGGTCATTGGCATCACAACTTATCTAAATCATCAACAATTTTCGCAAATCCCTAACCTATATGAAACCCACATAAAATCAGATTTTGTTATTCTTTCTTCCATGAAAATTTAAACCCTTCTCCAAAACATAACAATTCCAACCTTACATGAATAGCTATTAGAAACTAAAGCCATCAAGATTTATCAAAACAATTTCGAAAATTTCTTCCTTAGGGTTCCCACGAAATTCTGATTTTCTCCTTCTACTCTTACTTTCCACTTTCTTCTTGCTTAACTCTCTTCAATGCACCCTTTTGAAGCAAGAAAGACACAAAACTATAACAATAAACTAACAAATTTCGAAACCCTAACCTCTAGGAGTCCCACGAAATCCTCTTCTCTTCCTTCTTCTTCTTCTTCTTCTTGATGGCCGAAATCTCTCCTCTTTGTCTCTTCAAAATTTTCGATACTCTCTTCTCTCTTTGGAGTGGCCGAATCTCATCTCTTCTCTTTTCTTGGTGGCCGAATGGTATCCTTCTCTTCTTTGTTCTTGATGGTTTCGTGAAAGCTCTCCAAAGACTTAGATAAACCTAATTTTCTAACTTCAAAACCTAGCTAAACGACATCACTGATAAGCCTTCCTTTCACTCATTTTCGTCCACTCTCACTTAAACCAAACGACACTCACTTCATGCCTTCTTTGCTTTTGATTTTTGTTTCCTTTCTTTTTTTCTTTTTCATTCTCCTTTAATAAAACCTAATGGACCTAGCCCAATTCCTTACTTTCCCTCCTAAATTCCTTTACCAAAATTCAATTTTCCCTCCTTTCAACTTAAATTCATGGGCTTGGGCTTCCTAACAACCATCATGCAAATTCTCCTTTTTATTCTCATTTAAATTTACCTAATAGACCTAACCCAAATGCTTCTTTCATTTACAATAGAAAAGGGCTAAAAGCCCACTTGATTCACTTAACACACACTACTCCACTTTATTTGCTTCTTTAATTATATAAAACCTAATTCCTTTAATTGCAACTCAAAATGGACCCTAGCCTGTTTACTTCATTTAAACCTTCATTCTCCTTTATCTCATTCAATTGCTACTTAAATGGACTACAAAGCCCAATGCTTCCATTCTTCATTTAATTACAATTTCAATGGGCCCTAGCCCAATTGCTTCTTTTCTTCTACATTTAATAGCATAATAAGACTACAAGGCCCATCTCTTAAGCCTTAAGCCTTAAAACATATATAACTTCTTCCTAATGATCCTTGTACCAACTTATTCTTTTTAAAAATCTAACAATTTAATAACACTCTAATTGAACTCAATCCACACATTCTCAATGTCCTACATTCATAGCACCCTTAATTCATATAATTCCTTTTTAATACTAACAATGCATCACCAAAATAATTATTTATCAATAGATCAAATTTCACTAATCATATCAATTTATTCCAACCAAATTAACAAGTATCAATCTAAACCTCTCTAAACCTCAAAATAATTTAACAAAATAATTTAAACATACTTATTACGATTCGGGGCCAACAAGTCAAGAGACCTATGTACTAAACTTAGAATTTAAAGAGATGGAAAAGGCTTCATGTGCTTTTCCTTATGTACTTACCAACTAATAATGTGTAGTTAAAAGCTATACAGTTAAGAATGATTTCTTCAAGGCTTTTGACATACTTAAGTGGGACTTCATCCATTCTGATTAATGAGATCCCTTCTAATAACTTTAATAGAGTTAGAGGTATTATGCAAGGAGATCTTTTTTCCCTTCACATTTTCACCTTATCCATTAAGGTATTGTCGAGAATGATTCAATTTTAGACAGCTAGCAATGGGAAGTTTTTTCACTAAAAATGTAATGAGCTACAAATTAATCATTTGGCTTTCACTAATGATCTCATCCTTTTTTATGGAGCTGACTCTTATTCTCTTAGAGTGTTAATAAATGCTCTACAAGAATTTTCTAAATTATAAGAATTGGTGGTTAATATCCAAAAAAAGGTTAATGTTTTTATCCTTTGATGTAAAGAATCTACATGCTTTAAGCTTTATCGCAGGTTTGGCTATTCATAATCCTCCATTCAAATATTTAGGTGTGTTTGTCTCTATTAAAAAAAACAAAGTTTGTAAATTGCATTCCACTTTTGGAATCTTTCAAAAATAAGATTAATGTATGATAGAATAGATTCTTATCTAATGCAGGTATACTTTAATTGATCTCCTCAGTGTTAAGGAACATCTATGTGCATTGGGGTGCTCACCTTTTCTTTCTAAAAGACTGATCAAGGTTATTGAAAGGTGTATAAAAACTTTCTTGTAGTTGAGGAAAGTTGAGGCTTTTAAAGGTGCTAAAGTCAAATGGAGTGACTTTTGTCTTCCAAAGCAGGAGTAAGTACCTGGCATAGCTTCCACTAAGGTCATCCAATATGCTTTCCTTACTAAAAGAATCTGGAGACTTTTTCAATAATAAAGAGGCACTTTGGAATAAATGGATGAATGAATACTACCTTAAAGATATATTTTTTTGGCAATCGAGTAGTAATAAGGAGCATTAATAGAGTCTTATGCAAATTGTTAAGAATAAGCAATCGGATTTATCCTTTTTTTCAAAAGCTTTATTGATAATAGGAGGAATACTTAATTTTGTTATGATAATTAGACTAATATGAGTCCATTGACCAGAAGGGAGGAATTGTATCATTTACTTATAAGAATTATACATAAGGCTAAGGTGAGCACAATAACCAATGATTGTAACTAGAGTTGCAATTTTAAAGACTCAAGTTGCTTTAACGATCATCTTCCTTCATGCAATTCAAGACCAATGAAGGAGGATAGGATTTCTTGGATGGAGAATCATAACCTTAATTCACCAATCAATCTTATTTCTACAAGTTCATCGCATATTCTAATAGGGTGCATTAATATGGAGTTATTTGGCCTAGACGTTAATTCACAAAGCCTCATTCATGAGATGACTAACTACAAAACAAAGGCTAAAGACCAAGGACAAATGCCAATGCTGGAAGGATCCTATATGCCTCATTTGTAAGTCATCTCTTGAAACTATTCCTTATTTGTTTTTCAATGCAATTACTTATTATCCTTATGGTTAAAAATTTTACAAATGTTGCAAGTGCATCAAGGGGAAAATGATTGGATGGATATTTTAACTTAGGTTAGTAAAATTGTCAAAAGAATAGGGAAGGATAGTCCTTTCTTTAAGACAATATTTAATTGTTGTATCTACTCAATATGGAGGGAAAGAAATCTTTATAGAGATATCTAATTGGATAAATTTGTAATTATGGACAAAATATTATATTAGATTAGGAAAATTTTAGTAGCCCAAAAAGCGTAGGAGGGAGTAAGCAATTAAGGGTTAACTGGAATGTGTAAATGCTGGTAGCTCCTTTTACACTTGTCTTCTGGTTTTAGTCAGCATATTGTATAGTTGACTATTAATACTTTGTATTCTTGTGTTCTGGTGTTGTTCAAGCTTTTGCTTTGTTAAAGAAATTCTTTCATTTAAAAAAAGTATGTAATATGCAGACTAGTATACAAGCAGAGACTAAAATCTTTCTCTGTACCAAGCAAATTGATTAGGAGAGATCAAAAGGATGTCTTGTGGGAAGGTTAAGAGACCATTAAATCCTTATATAACCATATAGTGCAACGATTGCTTTTACAAAACCAATCAAAGTAAGGTTTAATTGCTAAATTACTAAAAATCTAATGGGTTCTCCAAATGTACCTTTCGGTAATAAAAAAAGGAAATACTCTCTCTACTAGTTAGGGATAAGGTTGTATACTATTTGACCTCCCTAAACTCTACGTCAGCGATATTTCTGTTGAGTGTTGTTATTGTTGTTGTCATCTTCTTATGTTTAGGCGCCTCTTACTATTAATTAAATTTTCATTTCCATTTTATGTCAAAAATAAATTAAAATTATTATGAATTTTCTGTAATTATTTGTTTATCCATGTCATATGTATTGATTATGAAAAGTTATTGCGGTGTTTTTAGAAGTAATTAAGAGTATATGCTTTGAAACTGTAATGTCTATTAATCCTTCTATTCATTTAGCTCATTCAATTATGGGACGAAATCTGAATAATGAAAAACCTCTCTTAATTACTTTGAAGAGATGCATGCCCTTTTTATTAAGTTTTTCTGCTACAATAAGGATCAAATTATAATCACGTTACAAAGAATTAATATTAATTTATATAGATTAAACTCCTAGGAGTCTCTAAAAGACAGGGGAGGAGACGGATGGAATCTTGGTGGTGGTCGAACGAGGTACAGGGGACGGTGAAGGCGAAAAAGAGAGCTTTTAAAGATGTAGCACCCCACTCCCGCAAGACCTGAACCCGACATCGACGGTGGTATCTGAGTCCGTGCCACGCGAGGCGGTGTGCTAAGCACTCAGTCGATCAGAAATTGGTCGTTTGACTGACCGAGAGGTCGACCCGACCTCCCTCTAAATGTGCCATTGCACATTACTGAAACTGCGACCTCTCCATTTGCGTGTCGAATGAGATTGAAAATGATAATATGGGATGACACATTTCATTGTATGACTGCATGAATATAATGGGCGTTGTGACCCGAGCAGCCACTGACTGATCAGAGCGTAAAGCGCAACGATTGAAAAAGAGCCGCGAGCTAAAAGGGAAATAGTGCATACCCAGAGGGCTCTCCTACCCAAAGCCGCGAGCTAAAAGGGAAGTAGTGCATACCCAGAGGGCTCTCCTACCCTTAAAATACGGATAATGCTTAATGAGCCCGATTTGGGACAGTTCAGACGCTCGGTCACAACAAACAAACAATTGTGAAAAATGACTTGTACGTGTGTTACATATGAATGTCTGAATGATCCAATATACTGAACGGGAAATCACGGGAAATAACATGATTATGGGAAATGGGTGATTACATGTATATGATATAATATGGTTGTTACTGCAATGATATGAATGATATGAATGCATATAGTATTGAATGTGAATCAATGTGAACATGTGAAATCGACTGACTGATAATATATGTGTTATATGATTGGGTGAGCCATCGATGATGGTCGCTCACTGAGTTCGCAAAACTCACCCAAAATTTGCCATTATTTTTCAGGCTTGAAGAGTACCCCGTAGATCGACGGGAGTACGACCACTGCATGCAAGTCAAGGATAGGGGTCAGGATCAGTTCGTGTCTGCATTGTTCTGTTTGTATAAACGTGTCTTCCCCTTTAAATGGCTCAAAGGGTCCTATGTGATTGTGTAAATTTCATTGTATGATTAAAAAGGGACTTTGTAATGACGAAATAGCGGAAACAAGCCCTAGTCGGTCACGATTTGCCAGTTTTCCATCAAAAACTCGTGTATTATAGCCTAGGTCCCATGATCGGCACCGTCAATCCACCAGGTTGGGGCTGTGGGTACTTGCTACGGCCATATTCGGTCGTACTCTGTAGGGACAAAATAGAGGAAACAAGCCACAGTCGGTCCCAATTTGCCAATTTCCCATCAAAAACTCGTGTTTTATAGCCTAGGTTCCATGATCGGCACTGTCGGTCGTATAAACAACATTATTTTTAATGGTAATGACCTTTTTTATTGGATAGAATAATTAAATATTAGAATTTTTGTTAAAATAATT
>JAOQMR010000006.1:23057522-23075167 GCA_027563865.1 Erythroxylum pelleterianum | reverse complement strand
CAACTGTCATTATCTGATCATGCATTCATGTATGAAATGCATATGTCCCAATTTAACAGTAAATGTGTCACAATTAATCCATGTGTCACAATTTAACACATATCACGATTAATTCATGATAAATTGTTGTTTTTGTTATTTTCTAGATCTCTTTTGTCATTGTTTTTACATTAATTTGTGTGGAAATTCTTTTATTTTTGGAAATTGTACTGCTGTTGGGTTTTTCTGTGATTTTTGCAAGATTATTAATTCACACGGTCTAACTGTGTGAATTTACATGGTCTAACCGTGTGAATTTACATGGTCTGTGCAATTGGAAGGTGGATGCGCGCAGTTCTACCCAATTATTACATGGGCAGGTTGTGTGATTTCACACGGCCCGTGTAAACTGAAGTCAGATGCACGTAAATTTACCCGATTGTTACACGGGCAGACCGTGTGATTTCACACAGTCCATGTAATGCAGTTATATCTGACGATTACTGGGTTTTAAATAGAGGGAGGAAGACACGACGTGGGGGTGTTGGTTTTTACAGAGGAAAACGTGACGGCTGGGGACCTGTCTCAAATATTGAATTTTTCTGAACAAAATTGACTAAGCTTCTCTTATTCCAATTTTATTTCAATTTTTCATTTTAGGTTACTTGGTATTTCTTTCATCCATCAGATTGTTCATTATCCTTTGTGTTGTTCGTGTAACGGTGAAGAAAAATTTATATGCAATTTACTTTCACAACCCCATTTGATCCAGAGATTGAGCGAACGTACCACAAAAGGAAGAAACAGAGGTTTGAAAATAAGAAGAAGGTGGCAACTTCCAGCGGTAGTAATACAATGGCAGAAGGAGTAGGACCCAGGCTCTGCGTAGTCGGCTTCGTGACTACGCAGAGCCAGGAATTCACGAGAGTACTTCGGGGATTCGGAATCCAACTGTGGACGCAAACAATTTTGAGATAAAACCAGCTCTTATCTCTATGGTGTAGCAGTCGCAGTTTGGAGGATCACCTGTTTAAGACCCAAATATGCATCTAACAATTTTCCTTGAAGTTTGCGACACTTTGAAGATGAATGGAGTTACTTCTGATGCTATTCAACTTTGCCTTTTTTTCATTCTCTTTAAGGGGTAAGGCAAGAGCATGGCTTCATTCGCTTCTAGCAAGCTCAATCACAACTTGGGATCAACTCTCGAGGTCATTTTTAGCCAAGTATTTTCCTCCAAGCAAAACAGCGAATCTCAGGAATCAAATCTCAACATTCAAGCAAAATGATGATGAAACGCTGTATGAAGCATGGAGAACCCGTTGATGCTGGTTCTTTCTTAGCAGCCCAATTTCAACATGTTGCGCTTCAAACTTTGGGAGAAATTTCTATCGGGGGTTTAATTACACCGATTGCATTAACCTTAGGCTTCGATCCTCTCGCCAATTCGGTTTTTTTAGTTCAGGGCTCTGAATGCATCGATTTTTCCGCCTTAGAAGTTATGCATATATGTCGGTCCGTACGGGGACACCATTGTTGGGTATATCCTAATAACGTACTTTTCTGTTTGCCCTATTCGACCAGTACGACTCTCCGTGATCCATCCAACATTGGTTGGATGCCTTTGGTTGACAACACCGATCCCGTACCATTGCATTTCTCTCTGCCTCCACCGACATCCATGCCTTCTTCTTCTGCCCAACCCGACCCCTCCATTTTTGAACTTCGCGCTCTATATCAAACGCTCTCTTCTATACAATCTGAACAAGCTGCTCTCTGCGCTTTATTTACCGATCAGAGCCATTATCTTCAACATTTCGGGGACACTCTTTCCACCATTCATACTAATCAGGCTAACTTGCAGCGTATTGTTGAAACTCAAAATGCCACCATTCAGGAAATGATAACTGCATTCAACTTGTGGCGTCAATCTTCTGTAAACCCAGGTACTCCTCCCCCTCCTCCTTCTTCTCCATAATTGTTTTTCATTGAGGTCAATGCTTCGTTTTAGCATAGGAGAGTTAGGTTTAGGTTACTTAGTTGGTTCTTTAATTCTGTTCTTCTTTTATCGCTTTATTTTTGTTTGTTTCTTTCTTGTTGCATTCTGTCTTTTGCATTGTTCTGTCATTGCTATCATTTGTCAATTATGAACTTCGTAGGAAATGGTGGACACCCGATCATAACTATGTTTAGCTCCTTTAAATTGAAAATTCATTACTTAATTGACCTATTGGATAACCCCGTCACTGTTCCTTTTCTGTTACTGGAAAATTGTTTGCTTGCCTTGTTTTTCAATTTCATTGCATCACAATTAAATTTAAAAAAAATATTTGACCTGTGTGAACACCAATATTAGCTGAGGTTGGTGGAACGACATTATCTTCCCTTAAGTTCTTGAATGTATGTAGTTGCTAGTATTGAAGTCCGTGTAATGCAGTTATATCTGACGGTTACTGGGTTTTAAATAGAGGGAGGAAGACACGACGTGGGGGTGTTGGTTTTTATAGAGGAAAATGTGACGACTTCGGGGGGAGAAGGAGAAAGATCGATCGATATAGAGGAATTGGAGATTGAGAGATCAAGATCCAAGACACAATTGGAGTTCCTTTTTCCTCCTTTTTCTGTTCTTTTTATTTCATTCTTCATGTTGAAATTAGTTGTTCAATTTGCTTTTATGATTAATTCAGTTATGGATTTTCAAATTTCTTTATTCTAGGATGTTATTTTAACTTAGGAATTTTGTATTAAACCTTATGACTTTATTTCTTATTTCAATGTTGATTAAATTTCAGAAAAGTTATTTCGTCAATTATTGATCTAACCTTTCTAATCTATGGTTCTGAATTAATTATGGACGGTGTTAAACTAAGTACTGAAAAGTGATATTTGATATCTGAAATACTAGATTAGATCTAACTGAATGAATATCTAGAAATAGATTTCTTTATTAGGAGTACGATAAGAATCCAAAGGCGTTAATTGGGTTGAATTCGGTTTTTAATCTAAGAAATTGGTTTAAAAATAGAAAACAACACGTTGATTACTTCGAAAGAATTGATTGACAACAGTTAGTTAAAGTACTAGGTCAGCAAATTATTTCATAAGGAAATACATGATTTCTTCGTTAGAATGAATTCCTAGAATATTAACGTAAATTCCGTTTATCGTATTTTGCAATTTTCTTAACAACACAACTTTCTTAATTGATTGCTTAGCAAATTTAGGAGGTATAAATTTAGTAATTTGACCTAGTCCTTGTGGATCGACACTTGAGTACTGCAACCTAACATGTGCACTTGCAAAGTCTATCAATGACCCTCAATAAACCTAAATGTTTAATATATAGTACTTTTGTCTTAGTTATTTAGTTTAAATATTTTCTTACTTAACCCAAATATTTTCTCATAATGACTTGTTTAATTTTTTTACCTTGTTCTATATTTATTATATTATTTATCTTATTACTTATTTTTATGTTTTTATTTATACCTACTTACTTTTTTTTATTTATTTATTTTATTACTATTATCTTTTATGTTTATGTTTATGTTTATGTTTATGTTTATGATCATTTTTATTTTTAATTATTATTACTTTGTTATTTTAATAGGTATATGTATATTTCACATATATATTTGTGTATTTTTTTCTTCTATCTTTCTTGTTCTATGGGTGTATCTGAAATAGTCTCTCTAACAGTTATAGTTAAGGTTGTGCACTATTGAACTTTTTCGGATCTTATATATCAGTGTGACTTTCACTTAGTTGTTGTTTTTGTTAAAAAATCTAAAGAGAGAGATCTTCCGTATTATGTTAATAATCCCATTCTTTATCAACTAACATTTACATTAATTGTTTTAATCATGTTTCCCTTCAAATCAATTAAATAAAAAGTTATTTAATAATAATAATAATAATAATTTTAATTCTTTTATTTCTCACGTATTTATAATTAATATGAATATAAATAAGCAATATGTTGTAACCAACCATTAAATACTATTATGGCTACAATTTTCAATAATTATTGATCTTCCACATTAATTGTTGTTATTTTTATTAATTAATAGGATTATATTCTTATTAAGAAATATATTTATTAATTTGCTTTTCAAAGTTAAAATAAAATTTGAAAGAGAGTATTTCTTATAAAATGATTCTTATATATTTTAAGTACTTATCTTTTTCTTATTTTTTAAAAGACCAAACTTAAAAGGAAGGAGGGAAAAAATATAATCTTCCATACTAAGTATTGTTGCAAATGTATTTGTAAGACTTATTTTTTTATTTTCTTAAATTCAAATTTAAGAATTTAAAGAGAAAAATTTGGAGAAATGTTACATCATCCATCGGAAAAAAAAATACTTTTTTATTTATTCTAGATGTTAAATTCATAGAGCAATTCTCTCTTTGTATCAATGTATATATATTGTGTATATATACACAATATATTTATGTAAATATATAAAGAAAGTGAAGAGAATGTGGGGAGTCTAAAGTTTCTTTTTGTGTCTGATGTAAAAAACGTAACTATTGAACTCTTATTTGTTATAAGTGTAATGTCAGGTCAAAGATTAAGGGGGATAGTTTAGGAATTTGTAAAATATAGAAGATTATGGAGGATTTAATTAATGTTCTTGGGTGAAGGAAAATTTGGGGTATTACTTAAAGTCTATGTTTTAATTGTTGAGATTAGGTTGTTTAATGCCCTCGATTGTCTTTTCACTCCCACCAATACAAAAGTAAATGGTTGCCTAAGCAATGGGTAACCATTGTGACCATACCTTGTCTTCTCTTCTGTTGTGTCTCCATTCTCAGCCATAAACCTAGTTCTTCACAAGGTTGATGAGTGCTTTTTTGGGTACCCAAGAAGCCACTATGATGAGGCTCACTAAATCAATCCTTACTACAATCAGCCTAAGTGGTTGAGGATAGAAAAACCACCTTGCTATGTATAGCAACATTGAAGGAAGAAGGTAGGAAGAAACAGAGAAGAAATGAAGAAGAATTAACGAAAAAGAAGAAGAAGAAGAAGAAGAAGAAGAAGAGAAGAGATGTAGAGAGAAAATGGAAGAGAAAGGAGTATTTTCTATTTTCCAAAACTTGTCTTATTTTACATTTTTTTTCATTGTGTTAATTCTTCTCTCCTCTTTCTGTTACAGGATTAACAACCTAAAATTCTTGAAATCTAGAACAACCAACTCTAGAACAACTTGGAAGAAAAAGATAAAACATAAATTGAAGAAGCAGCTTCTACGCCTTCTGTAACAAACTTCTTCTATTTTCTTGGGCTTGTGTGTTGCACTAAATTTTCTATTTTCTTATGGGGCAGTGTGATAGAGGTTGTGTTGCATTGTGTTGTCCTTTGGCTTGACTGTGTTGACCCTGGACTTTAATTGAGTCGTGACAGTTCTCCCCCATTGAGTCTAGCCTTATCTTCAAGGTAGGATAGTGCTTAATCAACTCTGAATGATCTTCCCAAGTAGCTTCAGATGTATCCAACTCTAACCATTGAACTAAGACTTTATTCACTGCTCGGTTTCCTTTTTTGACCATCTTCCTCTCTAATATAGCCATCGGTTCTAATTGAATCTCACCTTCTTGTCCGATTAGGGGTAGTTCAATTGTAGGAGTAATTTGGGGTCCAATCTGTTTCTTCAATTGTGAAACATGAAAGACAGGGTGGATTGATGAGCCTTCTAGAAGCTGTAACTTGTAAGCCACATTTCCCACCTTCTCCACAGTACTGTAGGGCCCAAAATATTTAGAAGCTAACTTTTGATTATATCGAGCTCCCACTAAGGTTTGTCTATATGGTGTTGTTTAAGATAGACTTTTGTTCACCCACCGTAAAATTTCTCTCTGTCCTCTTTCGATCTGCAAATCTTTTCATGCTCTCCTGAGGTCTTTGTGGCTTTTCCCGTAGGAATTTGATGGCCATACCTCTGTCCTTGATGAAATGGCCAGCAAATTCATTAGTGTTAAATTAAGAGAGACTTCACTTCTTCCATTAATTTTGATGAAAGTCAAATAATAATAATCATAGAAGTGTGTGAACTGTTTTGATGAATTTATTAAGTCGTCGTCATCATCATCATACCCCGAAAGTCCCACAATGAAGTAGGTTTGGGGGCCGGATAGTACGCAGCCTTACTCTTACGTTGTAGAGAGGTTGTTTCCAAATAGGCCCACATGCATATATGACAAGATAGTAGTGACAAAATAATAGAGGAAAAAATTAAACAATAAAGTAAAAAATGTATATATATTTAATCAATTTATAAGTATTTAAAAAAGTAATCATAATCCTAAGAATAAAAAAATAATAATAATCATAATAATACTAATAATAAAATAATAATGATAAATAGAATACAGAAAAAAAAGGTGATGCAGACGGACTTTAAAATAATAATGAGAATAATGCTAATATACTAATAAAAATAATAGTAACGACTAATACCAATATGTAACGACAAGAAATATTGAAAAATAATAAAATAGTACTAATATTAATCTACTAATAATATTAATAATAAAAATAAGGAAGTTCACGTGAAATAAGAATAGGAAAGCTCAAGACATAAATAACTAAAAAAATGACCAATACAGAAAGAAGAAAATGCAATAATAATTCGCCAACCAATTGAAAGCAGGAGTGTCTTTGACCGCCTCTTGTCAAGGAGAATTTACTATATAAGCAAGCCAGTGAAAGTGGTAGAAGTTTCATACCAGAATGATTCGAAAGGAAAGTACTTTGGACAGTAGCAGAGCTTGTCAGGCTGCTCGAGAAATCAGAGACAATGTGTGCTGTATCAGAAACCCGACGCAAGTGCAAGTACATTTAATGACTGCAGTGCATGGAGCCCTGCGTTATCGCTATTACCTACGCCTATTAGCTGCATGCTTAACTGCTATGACCCAGAACAATCTTGGTCAATAGCTAAGTCTCATTATGCACGCGGCTCCGTAGAGTAAAAGATCCCAACCCATGTTACCAAAGTTTTATGGATAACGACCAAAGTAATCGGGAGACCAGGAAATCAAAACGCAAATGAGCATGGCATCCAACCACAAACTACGATGGAAATGGAAAACCACAAGAATCAAACCACATAGAAAACTTGAAGTAAAGAGAAATTAATAACTACAAACTTAAAACACAGATCGCCCTGCACGAAAATTTAATCACGAATGCAAATACAAGGGTGGTTGGAAACTGCCACCCCTTACCTCCACCAACGGATGACAGCCACTCATGACGATGGCCACTGAATATGACATGTACCCTACAGTCCACCTTCCTCCGGATCCATGTACCTTGAAAACAAAACAACGGAACCAATTTTGCACACAAAAGAAGATAGATTTCAACGAGAAAACAAACCTGGGAAACAACACGAGCTGAGCTTGATGCCGGCTTCCTTCAAAAGAACCAGTTAATTTTCTAACAATTTCAACCATCTTATTTCGGCCAGGATTGAATCCAACCATCTTATTAAGTGCCCAGATAAATGTAAGTAGCACAAATCATCAAATTAAGAAGATACTTTAGTAAAAGCTGAATAAGACGGATAAGACGAAATGCTTAGTCTGAGACACCAGGCGAAGCATATGAGACACCAGACGAAGCATATGAATCTATGCAAGACGATGTAATTGAAGAATGTACGAGAACGTCAGTTAGTTGGAGTTAGTTACAGGACTTTACTAATAACCATTTTTAGAAGATTCGACAAGCAGAATTATCAAGAAGACCGTTGAAGATTTAGGCTATAAATATTAATTATAGTCGTAAACAAAAATAGGCACGATACGATGCAAAAAAAGAGAAAAGAATTCTGATTGTAAAAGCATACTTAGAGAAATTTTGTGCTCAAGTGCTCACGTAAAAGAGAGCAAATATATCTATAATGTGAAGCTCAAACAATATCTTTTCGAGTGAAAAGAAAGGCTAGAGCCTGAAGAGGCTAAGGAAGCAAACAAAGAATACTTTATGAAAGAGACCTGAAGAAGCTCAAGAAGTGTAGAAATAATACTTGTAAAGTTGAAGGATATAGTGAAATCTCATACGAACTCTGAGGATTGGATGTAGCCCAAGGTTAAGGGTGAACGAAGATAAATCGCGGCGTCATATTTTCTAACTATTATCTCTTTAATTTTCTTGTTGTTGGAAGAATAGATACTGATTTTTGTTGTTGCATTACTCACCAAATTAAGTGAATTGTTTTCGTAATCATCTGAATTTGTAAAGAAAATCAAGAAGATTTTAAAGATTAATATCTTAAACGATTTCACATAATTCAACCCCCCTTCTTATGTATTTTACATATTATACGTGATTTCTATATTATGATTTACTTCAATTAGGAGTTGCAACAATTTGCTCAAAACTGTATTTGGGGGGGGGGGGGGAGTTTGTTAAATATAGAGCCTAATAAGGGGTGGTGTCTAAAGTAGAGTGATAGTTAGTATTATACCACCATTCTGCTAAGGGTAACTTCCATTGCTTAGGGTGACTTCCAGCCATGCATCTAAAATAAGTCTTTAAACATTGATTGACCTTTTTAGTCTGTCCATGACTCTGAGGGTGATAAGTAGTAGTTAAATTGAGTGAAACCCCTAATGCTTTTAATAATGATTGCCAAAAATTGCTAGTAAAGATCTTGTCTCCATCAGAAATTATACTTTTAGGCAACCCATGCAACTTGAATATCTACCCAATGAATGTTTTGGCAACAACTGGGGCAATAATAGGACGAGTCAAAGCCAAAAAATGAGGCCCCCTTTGTGAGTCTGTCTGTTACCACCATTATTACATTTTTCCCTTCTGTTGTAGGCAAACCATCTATGCAATCAATACTTATATCTCTCCAAGCAGCATCTAAAATTGGCACAGGTTGTAATAACCTTGCAGAGTGCACATGTTCTGGTCTACTCCTTTAGCAGATGTCACACTCACCAACCTTCTTTTTTACATCATTTCTCATTCCCTTCCAGTAGAATAATGATCTAACTTTTTTGTAAGTTCTCAATTCTTCAGAGTGTCCTCCCACTGAATTACTGTGCATAATAATCAACTACTCTCTTAACAATTTATTTCTGCCTACTACCACCTTTCCTTTGTACTTGGGGATTCCATTATCAAAAGTATATTTTAGGTTAATGTTGTGTTCAACCTTAATATCATTGATGACCTTCTGGATTTCTGAATCACCATGATAACTCTCTAAGACTTCGTTTTGCCAAGCTGGGGTAATGATAGTGAGGCCTTCCAAATTCTCTTTTATTGATTCCCATCTTCTAGATAAAGCATTAACAACCTTGTACTCTCTCCCCTAGTCCCCTTCTTGTATTGAATCTTATAGTTTAGACCCAATAACTTGGCCAACCTTTTTTTTGTATTGGTGTAGTAATCTTTTGATCCAACAAGTACTTCAAGCTTTCATGGTCAGTCTTAATTATAAACTGATTTGGCTCTAAATAATGTCTCCATTTTTCCACTGCCATTAATAGAGCTAGGAATTCTTTTTCATAGATGGACTGGTCTTGATTTCTTAGTCCTAGTGCCTTGCTCATGTAGGTAATAAGTCTGGAATTCTGCATTAACACTGCCCTAATTCCTGAATCACAAACATCAGTCTCTAGAATGAAAGTTTCTATGAAATTTGGCATGACTAATACTAAGGTTTCATTCATAGCTCTTTTCAGTTTGTTAAAGGCTTGTCTAGCTTTTTCTTCCCAGAGGAAGGAATCCTTCTTCAATAAGTTTGTTAGTGGCTTGCTAATCAGACCATTATTCCTCACAAATTTACAGTAATAGCCTGTGAGTCCCATAAACCCTCTCAGTGACTTAAGGGTAGTTGGTATAGGCCAGGTTTGCATCACTTCAATATTTTCAAGGTCTGCAAGTGAAATAAGTGATCCTCAAAACTTCTACTGTAGATCAATATGTCATCAAAAAATACAAGTACAAAATTACTTATATAAGGTGCAAAAATATCATTCATTAGTGCCTGAAACGTGGTTAGGGAATTAGTCAAGCCAAAAGACATAACTAAGAACTCGTAATGGCCTTGGTGAGTCCTAAAGGTTGTCTTAAGGATGTCTTCAGGATACATTAAGATTTTATGGTAACTTGATCTAAGGTCTAGCTTAGAAAGCATTGACACCCCAAATAATTCATCTAATAAATCATCAATCATAGGAATGTGAATTTTATTTTTTTACCATCATTTCATTCAATATTTTGTATTCTATGCACATCCTCATGGTGCCATCCTTCTTTTTGACTAAGAGAGCTGGTGAGGCAAAAAGGTTACGGCTAAGGTGGATTATTGAATCTTGTAACATCTCTTTCACTTGTCTTTCAACGTTAGTCTTTTGGTAGTATAGGCATCTGTAAGGGCTTAGGTTAACAGGTTGACTTTCAAGTTTTAGTGGAATTATGTGGTTATGTTTTCTGATGGGGGTTAGTGTTTTTAGTTCAGTAAAGAGGTCATTGTAGTTATTCAACAATCCTTGTATCTCGATTGGAATGCTTGTAGGTAAAGGTTTGGATTGTAGTAAGTGAATGTGGGCTACCCATTCTGCCTCTTCTCTCTCTAACATCTTGACAATATTCTCTGCTTCCATCAATTTGAGAGTTGCCACTCCATTAATCCCCTTTAACTCAGTTGGTTCACCCTTCACTTCCAATCTAAGCATATCAGCTTCATAATCGAAGGTCACTGAATTCATTGTTTTGAGCCAATCATCACCTAACACCATATCACAGCCTCCCAATTTAAACACTCTAAGATTGAATTCAAATTTATGCCCTTGCATTTTCCAAATAAATCCCTCATAATGCTCCCTGATTACCACTCTAGCCCCATTTTCCATCATTACAACTAAAGGAATGGTTGGTGTGGGTTTCAGTAGTGTTCCTTCTACTGCCTTAAGGTCCACAAAGCTATAGGTCCTTCTAGTATCAATCTAGATAATTAAAGCCTTACCTTGGTGGGATCCCTTTATTCTCAAGGTTCTAGGGGTGGCAAGGCCCAAAACTGCATACAAAGTCACCTCTGCTTTCAATTCAGCTTCAACTTCAGATTTTGTTTCTTTTTCTTGTTCTCCTACTACCTCTATGTCTTATGTTTCATCACTTTCAACAATATGTAGGTTTTGGTTTACATTGATGCCAAGGGTAAAACTTGTCACCAAATCTATAGCACTACCCCTTCTTGAGTTCTCTTGGCCACTATTTGTTGGCTTCTCAAACTTTCTAACCATAGGAATCCTCTGCATTACTTGTTGGGGTCTACCATAGTTGATTTTGATCTTCTTAAGGATGGCTTCCAACTTTAACTTCACTTATTCTGGAATGTGATTGGCATCATTCAAGCAATTTGGATTTACAATAATTATAAAGTGTCTTATTTCATCTTTTAGGCTTCCAATAAAGCTGTGGATAAAATGCTTTTCATCCATTTGCAGCTTAAGCTCCACTAAACAAGCTCTTAGTTCATCAAAGGTCTCTATGTAATTTGGCACACTTCCAGATTGTTTCAAGCTATTGAAGGAAGCAATGAGACTCCTTATATTTTGTTTTCCAAAATGCTATTAGGATGGCAATAGCTAGCTCCCCCAATGCGATAAATTATCACCCAACAAGGTAGTTCTCAAACCACCGTGCAAGTCTGCCTTTAAAATAAAGAGCAGTAACTTCTACCTTCTCTTCTTCTGGAATCCGGTAAAATTGGAAATACCTTCTACATTTCCTAATCGACAACCTTGCATTTCTTCCATCAAAAAGGGTTTAGCTCAATTTTGGGTCCTTGACGATTCAAATCTATTGGCTCCAAGATGTAGTTGACAACTTGTCTTCGTTGGTTCATTGCAATGTTGGGGATAGGATTGGCCTATAACGGCTCAGCTCCAGGGGTTGGCAACAAATTAAACTTTAGAATTGGCAGTTGAGGTTGAATCCCCTTCTACTTCGTTGGAACCCTTGCTGTTAGTTAGCTACTGAATTGTCGATAGCAATTGATCTATTTTTTGTTCAGTTGAGCAGTGTGAATCTTCCAATCACTGTTGTACTCCTCTTAGTTGAATAGAGAAATCATCACTCATTATTTTGAACTTTTGTTTCAATTCTTGCAGCCTCTACTCTACATTTCTCTCTACCATAAATTGAAATCTAGTCTTTGCCAGTTTGTCCCACACTCCCAGAAAAATGCTCTAATACCAATTGTTAAGTCAAAGGTTAAAGGGGAATAACTTAGGAATTTTGTAGGATATAGAAGATTATGGAGGATTTAATTAATGTTCTTGGGTGAAGGAAATTTTGGGGTATTACTCGAAGTCTATGTTTAATGGCTGAGATTAGGTTGTTTAGCACCTTCGATTGTCTATTCACTCCCACCAATACAAAAATAAATGGTTGCCCAAGCAGCCATCTTGACCACACCTTATCTTCTCTTCTGTTGTGTCCACATTCTTGACCATAAACCTAGTTCTTTACTATGTTGATGAGTGTTTTTCTGGGTACCCAAGGAAGCCACTATGATGAGGGTCACTAAATCGATCCTTGCTACGATCAACCTGAGTGGCTGATGGTAGAAAAATCACCTTGTTATCTCTACAAAAATTGAAGGAAGAAGGTAGGAAGAAATGAAGAAGAAGTAACGAAGAAGAAGAGGAGGAAGAGATACAGAGAGAAAATGGAAGAGAAAGGGAACTATTTTCTATTTTCCAAGATTTTTCTGGTTTTACATTTTTTTGTCGTATCATTACTTTTTTCTCCTTTCTATTATAGGCTTAACGACCTAAAATTATTGGAATCTAAAACAACCAACTTTGGAACAGCCTGAAAGTAAAAGGAAAAACAAAAATCGAAGAAACAACTTCTACACCTCTGTAACGAAATTCTACTATTTTCTTGGACTGAATTTTCTATTTTTTTTATGGAGATTGTGTTGCGTTGAGCTGTCCTTTAGTTTGATTGTGTTGACCCTGGACTTTGATTGAGTCGTGACATGCTCCACTGATTGATGCTTTGATTGAGTCGTGACATGCTCCACTGATTGATATCTCTTCTTTAAGGCTGTCTATCCCAGATTAGAAAATCTGCAAAAAAAATTATTATTAAATTTAATTATTTCAACATCAAATGAATATTTAGCTAATAGTGACAAATAGTATTGCAGTCTTTGTCATTAATACTATTAAAACGATATATTTGTATAGTTAACAAATCAAATCTTACCTATATATTTTCCTAATATATCAATTATATTTTATATTTATTTATTTGATTTTATATAACTTTTAAAACAAAATTATATTTATTTTAATTTGGTTTTATTCAAATTTAGCGCGATTTAGTTAAAAAAATTTAATCGACTCCTGCGAACTCAGAGTCGTAACCAATCAAATCAACAGGGGCATGAGACGATTAAATAGCACATCGCCTACTCTCATCTCTTACTTCAGATGTCTCTTCTATAATCAATGCTCGGATAACATGCATAAAGAGAAGGCAAGAACATTAAAGAAACTTCTGCAACAACTCCATGGGCAGCTAGCGGAGGACTCATGAGCAGGCTCTGGAAGAAGGCGAAGCAAGGGTTTAGGAGGACTATGCATACACGAGATGGCTAGTCAACTTCTCCATAAACCAAAGCTATTTGATATATTCAAGTTCATTCCTTACAAATTGTCCAGCGTTCCACGATGCTTATGTCCCCGTTTGGCAAAACAACATATTACATTAACTGTTAGTTGATTTTATCAACGGTTAGTTAATAGTTAATTTTATCAGCTGATTTGATCAGTCAAAAATATTTGTTTATTAAAAATATTTGATAAAATTAGTTATTTAGTATTAACCATTGATGTGTAAAATGACTTATGAAGGCATGATTTAAAAAAAATTATAAGGACATAAATATTATATTTCTTATTATTTCGTTGAATATTCTTATCAGCCTGGATTTTACCTACAGGTGGAGAACTAGTTGGGCCCTCGATGATGAGGTACGCCCGCTTGACCCGTCTGTGTGGTAGTGCGCCAGTTGTGCCCTCGAAGAGGCGTGCCCGCTTAGCCCGCCTACGAGATTTCCTCGAATCCAAAAAAATATAATAATAATAATAATAATCCAACGTGAAATTCTCTATTAATATGAATAATGCAGCGAGTTGTATCATATTAATATTTTCATATAATATGTATGACTTTTATTATTTAATAAATTAAAAATATCTATAATTATAATATGACAGAAATACGATATACAGTAGTTATATACTCAAAATATTAATTTGATGTGACTCTTTATGTTCAAAAACTTAATATTATAGTATTCTTAAATGTAAACTAATATTATAAAATTAAATAAAGATTAAAAAGTTTAATTAACCTCTTTATTATATTCTTCCAAACTTCACGACATAATTGTACAATAAAAAAAATAACTTTGAAAACACATAAAGCAAAAGTAGAAAGTAAAGTGAAGGGTAATACTGTCATTAGGTAAACAACTAATTCTAAAAGTCTTCTTATGAAGCTTTTAAAAATCAGCTTATTGGAATTAAATAATCTAACCAATAAGTCATTCATCAAACACATCAATAACTTTTTAAGATGATAAAACAAAGCTAACTTTTAGTTAATAAACTAAAAAACAGACACCTTCCGTATCTAAATATGTTTGTCAAGCACCTTCCATATCTAAAACATGTACGCAATTAAAGGGATAGAAGAACAAGAAAAAAGCTTATGGTAACCTATCCTGTTAAGGGTTACGGACATTATATAAATTAATTGTTTATTTGTTTGATAAAATAATAGTTAATAACTAACAAATTATTATTAATCGGGGAAAACAATTTAACTCATTTTCAAAAATTTTCTGATAAATTATTATTTGAAAAAAGACATCAACTTTTTTTTTTCTTATTTTCATTAATTTTTTAACAAAATGAGTTTTTAAGTCTTAAACAAAATATGAAAAATTATTTTGAAAACATTAATCAAAGAAGTCTCTTAAATCGCAACAAAAGTACTGGGAAATTTTGGTTATGCAAATATCCGGATGCTCGGAATTCTATCAGAGAGTCAAGAGTTACTTTCCAGTGAACGGATAACTAAACTTCACAGATAATTTACAAATAATAAGCGGAAAACTCTATTCAAATCATGTAGTCTTAGATGTTTCCAAAAGAATGTATGTCGGGTCGCATCTTTCTGTAAGTAATATATTTCCTGTTGAAGAATACAAAAGTCCCACCCTTTTTTCATTGATATACATGGGGGCATTTTCTAGGTAGTTCTTCTATCTTTCGAATCGTGTACAAGAGAAAAGCCAAAGTTGAATCAAAACTTGTGAAATTTGAAGTAGGATGTAATACAACCAGGTGACAGAATATGCAAACATCTCATAAAGTTGCAGCAACCATATCACCATTTTTTATAGGGGAGACAGTCAGTCACCTCTAGGACAGCCTAAGTGCCATCTCCTGGAGAAGCGCTCGCTTCTGTGAAGCATTGATGACGTGATTAGTTTCTGCATTCTCAAGCACATCTGTGATTATGGCAGCAGCATGACCAAGGGGTTCCTCAGCAGCCCTCTTCAACATAAAGGCCTATCCAAGAAAAGAGTTTCATTAAATTTCAAAATTTGAACAACCACATGCATACACCTGGGCCTCAGTTTCATAAACAAACCAAGAAAAACAAGATCATGGTGAAGCATCTCAAAAAGATATCAGTATAACTCAAAATGTTAACTAGAACATTATGCAGAAGGCTGGCAAGTCTATGGAAAAATACAATAAAATGAAAATAGCAGCAACTGTTCCTACAAAGCATTGCAGGTACAAGATCCCTGTTACAGACTCCTTCATAGATCAGTCTTATTCAGGGCGTAATAATCTTATCTCATAATAATCTTATCTCATCTACAGATTAAGGATAGTATTGGTTTAGTATTATCTTTAACTTAGGATAGCAATTATCTTTTATCTCTTCTGGTAGTTATCTTGTTTCCTTCCTATCAAGATAGGTTTCCTTGTTAGAATAGAACTCTATTTCATGTAATGTTGAGTCCTATTTAAGAGGACCAAGTTGAAATAAAAAAAAGCCTTTTCTGTCACATATTCACGAGATTTGAGTCCTTCTCTCAAACGGATTCAAGGTCTAAGGCTCCCTTTGAAGAGTCTAAGGTCTAAGGCTCCCTTTAACGAGTCTACCGACAACATAGGAAAGTCTAAGAAGCGGGCCAAGGGAAAGAATCAGATTCTCGAATCTGATTTCCAGGTGTTTAACCCGGACCGACGAGTCACTCAATCTTACAACAAACAGTTTCATAACAATCCCATTAGAACTTCATGTCACATTCATGATATTTAATTAATGGCCATTCTATACTTTCGATTATAAAGGCCATTCACAACCATGAGAGAGAGGTGTAGAGAAGGACCTGCCCATGATGAGATACAGATAGAGCACAAGGCCGCTGAAACCACGGCTCCCCATCAATCTGTAAAGGTAGAGCAGCAAGAAGCTGTATCTTAATTGTTCGCCCCTGTGCAAGTCTACGAGCACGAGAAAGACCCACCTATATATGACACAAAATCATTGCCATTTTCCACACAAGGGACCCCTAAAATAATTAAGAACTCAAGCAACAATTTGTTGAGCAAAGCAGAACCAAAGTCATTTGTTTAACACAGCTGAAAATGTTTATTTACTCCTCCCTCTTCCCAGACTCATCTTCTCCAACCCACACACTGAACCCAGCAGCACTGTTTTAAAGGATTAGAACTGGCAAAGAGGGCACCAATAGTCATCCTAGTTTATCCTCTCAATCAAAGCTTCGACTTCAATATAAGAACCAAGGGTCTGCCTGCAGGCTACATTGGAAATTTTGTGTCTGGTTATTCTCTAACTATTAAGCAATATTTTGATAGTACTTAACCACCAGGGTATTTAGCCTGGTAACCAAGGAGGTGCAGGTTCCTCCCTCATCTGCCAGGGTTTAAACTGTAGTAGGCGCATGAAGGAATGGTAAAAATTTATGCTTCCCAAATCCCAATGTACCTCAAAAAATAATTTGTAGTAGTTTACACAACCCTATCCTACAAGTAATTCAGTATCTGCAACAAAATTTAAAAACCTTTCTTAACTATATTAAAAATTGCAGAGAGAGGTGATACTTTCCGATCCTTTACCTGAAGCTTTCCAAGATGCCATGTACCAGATATGCTCACAACTTCTAGCATCTTATCATGCATAGATTGGGGATCAAAATTATCATACATGTCATCTTCATTCTGCCACAAGTCTACACCACCCATATAGCTCCCAATGTTTGCGACCAGCACACCCTCTGCATCCTGTAAAGTTCAAAAGAATATCATCTAAATTTTAGCAGTTAGATTTCATTTGCAGCCACCATCAATGACAATCAAAATGCTGATTCATCATTCTTACAGTTCAAGATACAACCTGTAAGATGAGAAAACCAAGAAGAATGTTTTGAAATAAGTCTCATTAATGTTTTGAGATAAGTCTCAGTAAATATTTATCTTCTTTCATGAGGATTCTGTTGAGACCCGATTATTCCAGTAGGTTCCAGAATCATGTGCGGGTTAGTTAGTTAGAAAGGATGAGAATAAAAAGG
>JAOQMR010000006.1:23006310-23049927 GCA_027563865.1 Erythroxylum pelleterianum | reverse complement strand
CACACTTGAGGGGGAGATTGTTGGGAAGTCAAGTGTGAGGGAATCCCATATTGGAAAGACATGGAGCTAGTGAATGATATATAAGTGGGAATGACCCATAAACCTAATGCCTTAAAGTTTTGGATTGAAGTGTGGTGTCAAGCTCATGAGTATGTTCTCTCACTAGGCCCATAGTGTAGATCTCCCATGTAAGTGGACTCCCCAGTTCCTAACAGCGTCAACCACTAAGTACATGCTCTTTCATTTCCTGTTGTCTGAAACTTGACGTAAATAACAAGAACAAGTTGATTTGAATATACGTTTAACTTTCTGACCCCTTGTCCCCACAGCAAAAGGCCACCACTCAGCACGGCAGAGGGCAGACTACAGTTGGGTTGGATTAAATTAGCAACATTAATTATTCATTTAAATGACTTTATTCATTCTACAGAAATTTCTGTACTTTTTCTGGCTTATAATATGTAACAATTGTTGGGTGGAGAGGGGCGCAAATTCTAGTGTCTTGCTACAAGTCAAAAAAGGTCGACTGTGTCGGCGTAAAGGCTTGACTTTTAGGGTTGATGATGTACAATCCAAAGTCATTTTTTATAATATCATGTATTATAAAATTAACATATACGAACTTCAATCCGGTTCACATTATGAAGTTTCCAAATGGTTATACTCTTCAGGTTAGTTCACATCAGAATAGAAAACAGTCATAGTTCTGTCATTTTGCATATTAAAATAAACACAACTATTTTTTGAAAATTAAGATAACTTAAATTCTATAAAATAATTATCATATAAATTATAATAAAATATTAATCATAATTTATATCTTATTGTAAAGCTTAATTGTTTTCTTGTTATTTTACGTGAATTGTATAGCCGTACAAATATCCGACTTCTTGCTTCAAGAGAGCCTAACCTTATTTATAATAGGTTTCAAACATTTTAGTAATTTAATTGAAATAAAATTCTAATTTCAATAAAATTTTAATTAGATTGTAATTAGTTCTAAATAAATACTAGGCACAAATAAGACTCAATATATCATATATTAGTCCTTACTTATTAAATATATCATATTTACTCACGAAAAATTTTAAACTTTATAATAAAGTTTAACTTAATTAAAACTCATTTTCTCTCTTCAACATTTTTTTGTGTGACTCATTAGATTCTCAAGTGTGTTGACAATAGATATAAATTATAATTTTAAATCATATTTAAGATTAGATAAATTAAATTCCTTAAAAATATCTTTAATTATCTAATTAAATAATTTATATTCATATATCAAGATTGTCAAAGTAGTTTTGACTAACTTTTTCATATATGATTTTTCTGTATAATTCAATATTTCATGATATAATGTTTTGATTAGACATAGAGTATAAAATTAATGTCTATTATATTTGAATCAAATCATGTTAGTTCTTCACTATTAATAATTAATTCAATTAACATTTGAAACTATTTTCAAAGTATCATTCTACCTTGATTAAAGATTTTTTTGAATCAATACTAATTGAGAACAATGAAATATTCTACCAAATTACTTTAAAAAGATGAATCTTATATTGACTATTCAACTACTTCCATATAATTTATGTTATATTTAATAACTATTGACTAAGTTACCCTTAACTAAAATATGTTATAAGTAGTATCAAAATATATCAGTCCCTATAAAAGATATTTTAGAGATCTTAGATCAAAAAATCACTTTACAATCATCAAAACAATAATTTCAAAAGACGTACGAGTAATGTTACAGATAAATTTTTCATATGGGATCAATTTAGTAATCTTGTTTTCTAATAGGTACCCACACGATTATTTATCTTCATACTTTAGTTTAAGAGATCGACTACTTCTTTCATAACGAAGAAACATAAGATATGTTAATTCTTTTAGGCTATATTAATATCCAGTTTTAATTGAATAATGACTAAAAATTAGTTAAAGATAATATATAAATGCAATATGAATATCAAAATTATAATTTCATTATAATTTTTTATAGTGTATATGTATACTGTGAGCTTTATCGTATACTTCTAAATATATATAAGGTAAAGAATGTTTTTAATTAATTATATCACTAAACTACGACTAATCGATTGGTTGTGGGCATAAACAACTTTATTTACTTATAATCCAATATATTTTTAAAATTAAATGTTTCACTTTCAATTATTCTTACAATAATTTATGATGTGACTAGATAGTAAATTCTACTTATAACTTATAATGGCACGTCCCAACACTCTTTAAAAAAAGGGAAGTCATAAGGATACATTAACTTTAATTTAACTATTAATAAGAATAAATTAACTTTCAAAACCTATTAAACAGTGTTTTTATTTTATTAATTACATGCTAATTGTCTTTAAAGGCATATATGTTTATATGGATTATTAAACATGCAACATACAGTTGCTCATAGATGTATAACACAATATTAACGGAAAAAAGTAGAATAAGCATACTTAATTATATTTCTTATTTTAAAGATTATTAATTATTATTATTATTATTATTGTTGTTGTTGTTGTTGTCAAATAGTTATACAAATTGATGATTATCTATTAGTTAATATGTATTCTAGTTATCTAAAGAGTATATTTGATCACTCTTACATCAGATTTTTTGTTATATTCTAAATTCTTATTATTAAACAAATTTACATAATATAAATTAATTCTATAATTTATGAAACTGTAAACAAAGAACTAGCTAATATAATCCTTTAGCTGCCCTATTTTCTTAAAATTAATAATATTACATTTCTGACTTTTACACAAGCTTTTATATATATGTTGGCAGTCATTATTTTTATAATAAGCATTCAATGAAATTATTAAGTTTTCATCAATATGTTTTGATGGTACTGTTGTATTCAAAATTTAATTTTCTATAATCTAATAGTTAATAAGATAAAGCCTTTTATAAATATATCATGTTACAAAATTTTGTAAACTAGTTTGTGTATCATGTCGTAATTTAAAGTATTTTGTAGTTACTTAATAAAAACAGGATGTATTCATCCATTTTCTCAACAAAAACAAGAATTATTTTTGTTTAATTTGTGAATATTGAAATGTTTTATCGGTGTGGCCACAAGTTTTCCTCCTTAGTCTATTATACCTATGGGTCCTTATTCTTGTATACATATTATACACATGTATAAGTAAATATATACACATAACATAACTCAATTATGGTGTTATTGCTTTTAATTTTCTGATGACGATACAAAATTAATAGAAATAAAACAAAATATTGTCTTCCTAAAGTTTGTTTTTCCTTTTTAGAATAAAGAACCTTTTCATCTGAACAAGAAGAAAAAGATGATATAGGTTTGAGGATCTCATGTGCTTCCACGTTACACCATTAAAATAAGTGATCGGAAAAAGCAGAAATAGAGAAGAGACAAGTGGTTGAAAGTTTGGCCAATGCGCACAAAGCGAGTCTTCCATTTGAATCCAACCACTTTAGGAATGTGTTTTTCTTATAGACAATCTTAGTTCCGGAGAAAACTCTCCTAAACCCAATTATCTGCGGAAAGAAAAATACGACATGTTAAGTGCTAAATTACCATCAATCCAGAATTTCTTTGGAAGCAGGTAAGAATATGACTTTTTTTATTAAAAAAGGAATTATATTAATACTAAAGCTAGAAAACATTATTACAATGAGTCAATTAATCTGTGTTCAACATGAAAATATTAAAGGATTTATAAGTGGTAAGAGTCAACTCCCCCTTAAGTGTAAATAGGACTGGATATTTAGTTGTCACTTGAAATAAATACAGTGGTAACCGGACTGGGCCACTGGGACTGGACATCTAGACGGACAACCGAGAAATTAATAATTTGGAATAAATCTGCTCTGATGTCATATTATAAATTTTTAATATAGACAGAGTGTAGAGTTTACTAATAATAATTGGGCTTAAGTCAAACATTGTCAAAACTAACTAGAACTAGTCATTCGGATAATTGACCCTTACTACTTATAAATCTTTTAACTTTTTCATGTTTAGTCAATATGAGATATTCTAACAATTTGGCTACAAAAGCAGAAACCTCAAAATAGAATACATCAATTGATTAAAGCAAATCAACTTGACCAAGTGTCAGTTGTTTTTTGTTGGCAATAAAAGGCTTATCCAATTTACTAGATTAATCTTGAACTTCGCTACACTTCAATGAGTCACCTCCCTGTGTTTTGAAAAGTAGATAATTTGACCTGTGTAATGATGTATATGATTAGCAATTATCTTTCAATGAGTATCCAAAAAGGATAGTTCATTCTAAATATGTGGGAACTTTAATTTTTTTCCTAAAGAGACCTTTCATAATTGGCTTCCTATCCATTAACAATTCTCTCATCGTGGACTATTTGAGATGGTCATTTAACTCTCGTATTCCATATGAGAATAATCATTTAAGGGGAATACCCCTTTTTTATTTTCCTTCTTGTTGATCTTCTTTTGACATCAGGGGAATGCTCATGAAACCTTTTTTCTATCTTAAAAAGTTTGTCATTCTCTGGTTTTCTTAGCAGCAAGTTATTTGTTGGATCATTATCTAGTAAGTCAAATTCATCGTCTAGCTCTTCTTCCACTAATTGTGAATTTTGGGTAGAAGTTATTTCTTCCTGGTTATCAGGTTTCTTTAATGAAGAGGTGTGTCTAGATGCTATATCGGGCTTCCCATCTTCAGTATTTGAAGTATCTATTACTGATTCAGATTCTCATTAGCAACAATTTGTACACCCACAACCTCATCATTATCCACTAAAAAAGAATCAACCCCCATTAATTCATCCTACCATCCAGTTTGAAAAAGTTTTCCTGTAAGAACCCATTTCTTGGGTTGAATTATGAGGCTTCTAAGGATATGTCGTCTTAATTTTAGATTTTTCAATCTCCCTTGTTTCACCCAACTTGAGAATTGGTAAATGATCAGGTAGTATAACATTCCTTTTTACCTCCACATTAATTTTTTTTCATACCCAATTCGCTTTATTTTGGATGTTTGAGCATCCATACAAAGAGGTTTAGCTAAAATGCTTGCTAAAAAACCCAATCTTTCAAATGTCCAAAATTCAAGTGGCAAATTATGAAATTGCACCCGCATAAGAACTTGAACAAAACTATCAAAAGTTGTATTACGGAATGGATTATAAATTGTTGGAATACCGAACACGCCTTTTGATATCGTAATTTGACAAGTTTTTGTTTTTAAGCCAAAAAAATTAATATATACTAGTTATACAACAATCTCTACTTACAATGACATTAGATTTTTTTTTCCAATCAAAATAGTCATATAAAGATAATCTCTAAAATAAAAAAGTAGATAACTAGTCTAAACAAAATTTGTGAAAATTCACTACACATAAGAAAGTATTCATTTTGGTTGGGTCGGCTGTGCTAGGCCCAAACCCATCTTAATACATCTACGGCCCGATCGGCCCATCAGGTTTTAAATTCCCATGCAAACGCAAAGACCTACGTAAACCTAACATCCACAGCATATATAAGGTACTATTCCCACCGGATTGAGGTATGAGCCAAAAACCCTAGCTGTTCTTCCATATTCTCATCAGAAACCTTACAAATATACTGACTTGAGCATCGGAGGGGCTTCCTGGGAATCAACCCCCGGCCCGCCGTTATCTATTTTGCAGGCTTCTTACGGTCAGGATCGCGCATACCATGGACCAAAACAACGACGTTCAACCTCAGCAGAATCAGGCTGAACCAGGCCTAAAATTGTAATTTCCCAAATTCCACCAAATGCAATAACCCAATTTTTTTAAAAAAATTTTTGGAACCATAACATTGACTGAATTTAAAGTTTAAAAAACCTCAAATATAATGCAAATGGCACAGTTGAAAGGTTCAAAGCAAGATTAGTGGCAAAGGGGTATACTCAAATCTATGGGATTAATTACACTGAGAAATTTGCTCTCGTAGCTAAAATCAATACTGTTAGAGTATTATTGTCCCTAGCACTAAGCTTAGATTGGCCTTTGCAACAATTTGATGTTAAGAATGCCTTTTTGAATGGTGACTTGCTTGAAGAAATCTATATGGAGCTGCCACCAGGTTATATGGTAGTAGAAAGGTAGAGTAAAAAGGTTTATAGATTGAAGAATTTATTGTATGGGCCGAAGCAGTCTCCAAAACCATGGTTTGGAAGCTTCACAAGGTCTATGATAACTTTCGGATATCATCAAAGCACCTCTGACCAAACTTTATTCTTAAAACAAAGGCAAGGTAAAATCACTACTCTTATTGTATATGTGGATGACATGGTGGTGACAGAAGATGATCCGAAAGAGAGGAAGGCAGTACAAGAATACTTGTCTAGAGAATTTGAAATGAAAGATCTTAGTTGCCTGAAATATTTTCTTAGGATTGAAGTTTCTAGATCGAGAAAAGGAATTTTCCATTCCAAAGAAAATATGCATTAGACTTATTGCAAGAAATTGATATATCAACATGTCAACCAGCTGATACACCAATTGAGGAAGGCTTGGAGTTGTGTGTAGAAGCAGACCAACTACCAGTTGATAAAGGAAGATACCAAAGACTTATAGCAAGACTAATGTACTTGGCTCACACAAAACCTTGCCTTGCTTATACTTTGAGTATCGTTAGTTAGTCTATGCATACTCCTAAAGAACAACATATAAGGGAAGTAATGAGAATTTTGAGTTATCTAAAATATGTTCCAGGTCAAGGAGTTTTTTTAACTAAAAATACATATTGGCAAAGTATAGATATGTATACAGATGTTGATTGGACTAGATTAATAGAAGATAGACGATCAACTTCTGACTACACATTTGTTGGTGGTAACTTGGTCACATGGAGAAGTAGAAAACAAAATGTGGTTGCTTGCTCAAGTGCGGAAGTTGAATTCAAAGATGTATCACTTGGTCTTTGAATTCAAAGATGTATCACTTGGTCTTTGAATTCAAAGATGTAGCACTTGGTCTCTATAAAGCTTTGTGGCTCAAACTACTTTTACAAGATGTAGGTTATCAATTGAAGAACCAATTAGTTTACGTTGTGACAACAAAGCTGCTTGTATAACTCCCAATCCTGTCCAACATGATCAAACAAAGCATGTTGAGGTTGACATGTTCTTTATTAAAGAGCAGTTGGATGGAAAAATTGTGGAGTTGCCTGATATTCAGTCTGAGGATCAATTAGCTGACATTCTGATCAAAGTAGTTTCAAATCATTGTTCTCAAGATTTCTTGGTAAGTTGGGCATGTATGACATCTATGCACTAAGTTGTGAGGGAGTGTTGAGATTTTTTCTTTATAATTGTTAGGATTGTACAACTGTAAATATATTTTTAGACTCTTAACTATAGCTGTAGGATTAATTAATGAGATTTCTTCCCTTACTGTACATTATAATTACTACGTTTTAGAGAAAGTAACGTGAACATAAATATTTTCTTAGCTCTTCTTCTCTTCTTTTAAGTAATTTCACTAGAAAGTAGTGGATCAATCAACAAGAATTTTAGAATTAAGTCAAAATCTGAAGAATGAGCTGCAAAGGTTGCACCTCGAGATTTTGGTACTTCTGGCTGCATTAATAGCATATTCAAAGCACTTATTTTGGACGACTGAATTGTGTGGAAAGCTCCATGTAAATTTAGAAGGACTAATGGTTGGAAGTGTAGATGATATTTGGATATTTTCATTCTTCAAGACATAACTTGCAAAGCAATTTGGATACATCATGAACTGATGTTATTAAACTATTTTGTTACTTTATTTTATCAATTTCCATAACTCATGTTTCAAAATAGAACAGAAGGAAGCCCATGAGAACTTTTAACTAGTTGAATACAGAAATATCATGGTGCATCTAATCTCTCTGTTGAAGTTTTAGAGGACCAGAATATAATGCTTCTCTCCCTTGATAAACTGGTTAAAATGTGAAACTAATCAAGAAAAGAAGGATGCATATGAAATAAACTTGTCATTTTGATCAATTATTCCATCCTGAAAGAGCTTTTCCATTTTGAGACCCAAGAAACAACCAAGTTCTATGGTAGGCCAATACACGACCGTTTGGATTCGTAGCTTATCAGCAGTGTCTAGTGCCTAACTCACAGTTGTATCAGCGAGGAGGCAGGTGATATTCTCTTCCTGTGATGCATTAATTTCTGTGATCAGTTTTTCCAGGATACAGGGTAAGGCCATTAACGTGGTTCCGCTTTTTGTCACTCGATTTTTCCAATGAAATACTTGAGAGATTAATACTATTTCAATCTGGTTTTGCATTTGCTCCATTTTTAAATTCTGTAAATGCCTATTCTTGAACATAGGCCATGCATACGAAGGTGACATTGATGCCATGATTAGAATCTTTTGTTACAACTTCATGAGAGGCCCCATGTGACCTTGTGAGTGGCCAAGATTACACCTTTCCTTCCTTCTTTTCATATAGAAATGAACTATAGTAAGTGCACCAGTAAGCTAATGTAACAATATGGATTTCTTCTTGCTTCTACTCTCTGGAGGTCATGCCTCGTCCACCCCCTCAATAGGTAAGACTTCCGATGCAGCTATGTTTGGTTGGACGTAAATTTTTTAATGAAATAGAATGATTTATAATATAATAGAACATAAATGGTTGTAATATTAGAAAATTATTGTTTGGAAGGGATGAAATGATTCATAATGTAATAAAGTGAAATGTTGTTTGGATGAGGGGTTCATAATGTAATATAGTACAAAGTTGTTTAACATTTTACATTCTATCCTAAAACTCCTCAAATCGGAAGTTTTTCATTTTTACTGTTTAGAATGGAATGAGATGTAATATAAAATCCTTCTCTTTTATCTCCTTCTATTTCATTCCATTATAAATCCTCTTCCTAAACGATGAAATAATATTACATTCAATTTCATTCCATTCCATTAATAAACTGTTCAACTAAACGTAACTAAAAGCGATGTTGCAAGGATCTAATTCTTACTCCTTTCCCTCTCTGATGGATTTCATCGTAGATACATGGGATGACAATACACTCCAAAGTCAGGTCCTCCACGGAAGATAACGCCTTTAGGCCCCGTTTGGTTGCAGGAAAGTAAAGTTAATTTGGAATATGATTCTCGGAAAATAAATCTATGGAAAGTAAATATATTCACATGTTTGGATACTTATAAGAATTCTAATATGAAAGTTAGATGGATTCTTATTATAGTATTTGATATGCAACAGTATTTCATGGAATGTAATTTAATTTTGACTTGTGTTACCAATTATATCCCTACAAACTGAATAAAAATTGAAATCATTAAATAAGGAAAAATATGAACCTGAAGATTGTCGATTGAAATTTCTGAGCAAAAATATTCAAAACCCTACTAATGGGAGAACAATAAGAATAGTTGAAGACAATATTATGAATATCAGTATGTACCGGACCAAAATTTGTACGAAATAAAGGGTGGGTCATATCGGATTTAAATACCGATTGGTACCAACTTATTTCGGATAGTACCAGTCGATACTAGCAGGTATTCAAAATATCGGCCAAATATAGGCTAATATAAAAAATTTTAAAAAATAGGGGGACTATTTTGCAAAATTTTCAAAATTTTTTAAAAGTTCCCTTTCTCCCTCTTATCTCTCCTTGCCTCCCTTTTTTTCAAAGTTTTTTAATTAGTTATTTTATTTATTTCAACTTTTATAATTATTGTGAATTTTTAATATTTATTTTTAAAATAATCATAAATATTTTGATTACTAATAATAATTATAAATTAAATAAAACTTAAAAATAAATTATTTTTATTTAAATTTATTTTAATATTTTATATAATATTTATTAATAAAGTATTAATAAAAAATTTTATTTTTAAAATAAATAATTTAAAATTATTATTTATAAACTAATATTTATTTTATATATTTTAAATTATTAAATCAAAATTTATTTGAAATTTATATATTTTAAATATAATTATATTTATTAATAATTATTAAATTAAAAATTAAATTAAAATTAAAATTATTATTTATTATTATGATTTTTGGAGACATGTTTAAAAACATATATTGCAACTTTATAATATGACAATGACCTATTTTGTAAATTTTAAAAAAATTTGTGGACTCTTTCATAAATTTAAAAAATTGTCCTAAATGGTACTCGATATTAACTAGTACCAGTATAGTACCGTACCAGAACTCAATCTGATATCAAATCCGGTATAGTATTCGTAACGTTAGTTGAAGAGGAAGCAGGGTTTTATAAAAGAGCTGTTATAGAATTGAGAGATAAGGAAGGGTTAAATTGGCTAGTGCATTTTTTAGATTAAATTCCTAAGAAAAGTAATTTAAATACCATATTTTATTTTTTAAAATAAATAATTTAAAAATCATTATTTAATATATATTTTAAATTACTAAATCAAAATTTATTTGAAATTTAATTATATTTATTAATAATTATTAAATTAAAAATTAAATTAAAATTGTAATTATTATTTATTATTATTATTTTTAGAGACAGGGATACAAACATATAGTACAACTTTATAATATGGCAATGAACTATCTTGTAAATTTTAAAAAAATTTGGGGACTATTTCATAAATTTAAAAAATTTCCTGAAACGGTATTCGGTATTAACCGATACCAGTATAGTACCGTACCAAAACTCAACCTGATATGATATTCGGAACATTAGTTGAAGAGAAGGTAGAGTTTTATAAAAGAGTTGTCGTAGAGTTGAGAGAAAAGGAATTGTTAAATTAGCTAGTGTATTTTTTAGATTAAATTTATAAAGAAAGTGATCTAAATACCGAAAAAGTGTTGGGATTTAGATTCTAAATAAAGTGCTGCCATTGTTCTAAAATTAAGGAAGTTTTTATTTTACTGACTACTTAAAAAATGAACCACACAGAATAATAATATAAATTTTAAAAAAATTTCCCGAAAGAAAATAAAATAAAACCACATAACCTTCTTTTCAAATTTCCCATTTGTCTCACCTCTCACCATAAATAAACCCCAATAACATACGTTTAGGGGAGGGAAACCGTCGGCGCCACGTAGGGCTTAGCCGCAGATGACTGCTTTGGATCGTTGGCCGCTGATGAGTTGATGTGCGAAGACATATCCGATATTTCACTCTCAAGCCACGTCAGATTTGATGAACGGAAGTGAACCCGACCAAACGCCGACTGTCACAAACTTTGGCGGCCAAGGCTGTGGAAGGGACACGATGGAAACCCCAGAGCGAGCGTCTTCACAGACCCCTAGCTCATCGTCGTTTCCGGAGTCGGCGGCGCGACTATGGAGGCCGGCGGCGCAGCGAAATATGAGGAATCAATGGTCGAAGTTGGCATCTTGCAGGCAACAGTGGGCAAATTCTTCTTCTAGCGGGAGGTCTCACGCCACTTCTCTGGTCAACGCGTATCTATCTCGGATGTTAGTTTCTGGCTCTCAAGGATTTCACTTTATTTCAGTGTAGATATAATACGTGACCTTTTGTTTTTGTGTTTCAGGTACATGCCGTCGATGGAACTTGGCGTTTTAAGTGACATGCCTAATATCAGGAAAAAAGCTTGTGCTAAATTGTTTAAGCGGCAGGTTTGTTTGTTTGTTTTTGTACTTCTCTTATATGAACTGGTTGCTTAGTATTACTTGTTACCAAATGATGTTCTTTTTGGGGGTTAGTATAGCAACAATGGACATGAATTTGTTCTCTCTTTTGCTTTTTAGGAGCTTTATCGAGGAAAGCTTCTATTGTCTTACAAAGATATGGTATGTATCGTAATTTCCATATTTATTGAGAAAGTAAGGAACTTATACTATTGTGCATGTTCAATCATCAATCACATGTAAGCCTATATTTTTCTTAAAAATATAGGAAGAACAAGAAGTAGTTAGAATTTTTCTTAAAAATAGTTGGGAGAAAGTTTGTTAATGATAAGTCTTCTAAACAGCAATTGTAGGGTCTATAAAGAAAAAGAACTCCAGCAAAGGATTTCCCTATGAATAGTCTTGTGACTCGATTCTACAGAAAAGTGTAATATCATCATAGCTTAGGTTATGGACCCAAAGTTACGGAGTCATTTCTCAGTAAATGAATGTGGGATTGTAGGTCCTTGATAATTGCTCGATGAAATATTTTAAAATTTTAGAAAAGGCAAAAAAAGCCTTAGCAACTCGCCCTTTCTTTCTAAAATGAGAACATATATAGTATTTGCTTCTTTTTTCTTTTCCAAGGAGTATGCATACAGTATTGCTGTTGATCATGCAGCTTTTATGTTAATCTTGAGATGCTGCCATATAATTTGTTGTTGTGTTAGAGAACAAATTCCGAGCCTCTTGAGCTACATAAAACATGTAGATATTACTTGGCCTTACTAGGTTTGATTTTCATGTTCAGGAAAGCTATATTCAATTTTTGAGGCATAAATGTTTCTGCAATGCGTTTTCCACAGGTTGCTATTGTAACTCACATGATGAACAGCAGTAGATCTATGAGAAGCTATGTCAAGAGTACAAGCAGTAGTCCACTGATACAATTTTCAAGCAATTCTGAGGATCATAATGATGATGGTGATGGGGGTGGAATCCCAGTCTATACATTCTGGCCAATCTTGAAATTTGGTATTTCCACATTTGCAAATTTATCATAGTGCATCTACCATCTGTTGATATTTGCTACACCTATTTGTAACCAAAACACGAAATGAAAAATATCTCATTGCTACCCTGACATCGTCACTGTTTTCTTAAGTTATAATCTCCAATGATTAGATTTTGTTTAGTATTTTCTGCATTTCTTTCCTCAAGTTCCTTTCTCTTGTATCAACTAATAAGTTGATTCTTGCAACAGCTAAAGTGGTTTATATTTCAAAAAGGACAAAAGGAAAAGAAAAGAAAAGAAAAGCCTGGAATGTTATTGAACTGAATTAAACTAATCAGTCCTATGTTTAGGAATAGACCTTGAGAGTTTAACAATCTTAGTATGCCAATCCTTGAATATTGTCAACTATTGAAGTTATTGATACCTTCATTAAGGGCTTACATCGTATCACTTCTCATGGGTATAATATCCAGTTACATGATCAAAATCATAAGTGAGAATCTCTTTTCTTTCGATTGCAGAGCAATTAGCAGAGGAACTAGTTGGGATGTTTGTATCTGAACTCATTTTGAAGGTAAAGAGAGTTGTTCTGCGCTAAAAGGGTTTCTTAGAATATTCTATTGTTTGAATTATTTTGTATCATTTTCTTATTGGTGTTTGGCTTATGCAGCGGGTGCTTGTATTGAATTTATCTGGCATTAGTTGTGAAGGTTCAGAGGTTGACGAGTTAAATTGGTCAAATGAGCTTTATCCTGGAGAATTTGATGACTTGAGAATCTGCAATTTGTATTCGAACCATGATTGTCAACCAGTCATTCCAAGGTTGATGCAGGGGAAATCTGATATTTCCCCACTAAAATCAAAGAGTCAACAAAACCGCGAGAACTTGGAGGTATTGGTTATAAATTTGTCTCTTGATTAAAAAATTCAAGGAATATAATATTTGCCAATAGTTGCAAAATGGATGTTGTATGTACATCACAAATGATGTAAGGTGAAACTCTTGATGGTGCATGCTATATTAATAATTCTCTTTTGCCATGCCAAATTCATGTGGGAACAAAAACAAATGCTGATTTGGCCAAACTTATTGTAGGTGCAAACCTAAGAAGTAAATGTCTAGATCTGATATTCCTGGTTGAATTAGTAGTTCTCTTTTCTTCCTTATTTCTTCTGCTGATTTTATGTTTTTTGGATAATATATCCTAAACCAGTAAGATTCTTGGAAAAATTTGTGACCCTTTGGGCCTTTTGGGTTGAGACTTCCATTCAATGTTTCTTGAACTGTTATGTTATGCTAACATTTGTCAGATAATATGAATATATGAATCTCATTGCGCTGCAGGTATGCCTGGCAACATGGCTTACAGAGGTTAACATAGACGCCCTTAGGTAAATCCAGTAGATATTTCCATTGTTGATGATTGTTTTGTAGCACGTGATACCAATTACAAGCTTGCACTTGTGCAAATAAACAAGAATTTTCCGTAGATAACGTTGATTTTTTGTTGTTTCACAGGGCGGATGAAATAATGGCGACAGTTTGGGAGGAAATGCATGTTAGCCTTTCATAAGCTTTTCTTGCTTGTAGAACCCATTGGAATGCCACAGTTAACCTTATTCTGCAGATTTTGGTTGGACAAATCTCCTTAATGGTCACTTAGAAGACGTCTATTGCAGCCTCAAACAAACTTGCCCTGGTCATTTTACAGTTGAACAAGAGAGGCTTATGGAGGAATTTGTTCCGGAGAGAACTTAGTACACAACACCACAAAAACCATAACGGAGTATTGAAGACGGCCACGGCCACAGTGGCAGATGAGAATATGGCTACTCTTTCTCTGGAGAAACCCGTCCCAGAAGTAGTTAATTTATAGCTATAGTCATTCAGTTCAAGATTTCAATAACTGATGTGGGTTTTTCTATAAATAAAAAGTCAAAGAATTGTCTAAATGTCAATGTCTGACATAAATTCTAAATAATAAAACTTACTTTAATTTGAGGATTAAAGTTTCAGAAACTCTAAATCCTTAAATTCATTTTGTTTTTCGCAATTATTTTCCTTCATTTATGCGAATTGTAAAAAATTAATTAGACTCAAAAGGTAGATGAAATTCCATGAGAGAGCTTCCCTTCGATGACAAATTGGAGCAACCTTCTTTCACGTGAGATCTCAACATCTTCTCGTACAAGTCGACCACTTTTCCCCGCTCGTTCTACTTGATGGCGTCTTGGTCCCTTTGAGCGGGTAATTATCGAATAATTATTAATGAAATAGAATAAAATGAAATATAACTGGCGTCTTGGTCCCTTTGAGCGGGTAATTATCGAATAATTATTAATAAAATAGAATAAAATGAAATATAACATCTTTCATCGTAAGGTTTATAAGAGAATGAAATAGAATATAATGGGAGGGTTTTTACATCATATCTCATTCCATTCTAATATGTAAAAATAAATTACTTTCAATTTGAGAGGTCTAGACGGAATATAAAATGATAAACAATATTTCACTATATTTTATTTTGAATCCTTCTTTTAAATAATATTTTATTGTATTATATTATGAATCATTCCATCTCTTCCAAACAATAATTTTTTAATATTATATTTATTTACATTTCATTCCATTATAAATTAATACATTTCGTTCCATTAAAAACTTTACGACCAACTAAACATATCCTGAGGATATTCCAGTGAGGGGTGAAGGACCATCTTGATTGTGTGGGATAATAGGAGGGACTGAATTTAGAGATTTAAGGTTTTTGAAAATTTAATTCTTAAAGTAAGTTATATTTTATAGCTTAAAACTCACGTGAACCTTCTTAATTTTTTAAAAAATTACAAACTAAATTGATAAAAATCTTCTAAATATTAATTTTTAATTTAATTTTGAGTGAAATCTTTAGAAGGAAATGACTTTGCAACACCGCTGTTCAATAATAACATTAACTCCAAATTAAAGCACAATTTTCATACAGCAAAGGACAATTATAACTAATAAGGAATTGTTCCAATGATTCTTGAATCATCAGTTGACAGTTGTATTTCGTTCAATTTAAAGGCTCACAGTAGTCGGAGCACAAATTCCAAACAAGATGGAGCTGCTGCGAAAATATATCTAAAGCTTCTGACATAGAATAGATTGATGACAATGTCAAATTGCAGTCCACGAAAAGTTTTTGTTTAATGTTAAAAAGGAAATATATTAATTTAGCAAAATCTATATTATATAAGCATTACAATCAAACATATGTAAGCTACAAACAAAAAACTAGCTAACCAAAATACAGAGTATCGTCTACATGTTTTATGTAATGCTAAAGGAGAACAAGAAATCCTTCCACAGGACTCACTTGTTCACTCTGAATCATGAGCATAATTTTTTGTATACTATTAATCTTAAGTAAATGTCCTTTAAATTGAACACGATTACTATTGAGTATCTAGAGAGTAAATTTTCGTGTTGCATCTGAAAAGATCAAAATTGGTACAAAAGTTATACCACATAATCCCAACTTCACCTTCTTCATTCATTCTAATAACTTTAATAACATCTAATCTTTGAGATTCAATTAGGTGATAATCCCAACTACTTTTGTTCGTAAAACCTGACTAATAAAAACTCAACTATTGCATGGTTTAGAAGTTCCTAATTGAGTTCTATAAGCATTGGATCAAGGAGGACAGAGTAGGTACACACATTTAGGGACAGATCCATTGGTCGCCATTGTTATTTGTTTAAGCATATTCAAAATGTTGTATTCAAACATTCCATCAATATTCTATTTATAGAGAGAAGAAGCATTATAGCTAGTCCATTGCCAAACGTTTAGTTTATTTTATAATTTTAAAATAAAAAATATTTATTTATAATTTTATAAAATAAAAAAACTATTTTATAATTTTATAAAATTATCTAAAATAATATCTATCATTAATCAGTCATATTAGAACTAAAATCGAAATTCGCAACTGTGTAAAACCTTATAAACAGAAGAATGAAATGTCAAATTGTTCCACAGTAGCATCAAAAAGAATTTGAAACCAGAGAAACTATCACTGTATTCTTCAGAAAATACAATATAATCTTTACTCACAACAGTAACTGTACTGTTCACAAAGCAGGAATAAAACCTTTACTGGATCTTGGGTCAGACGGATTGGCTTTAAAAATACGGCGATAATCTTGTCAAATAAAAAGTATCAAATTCGCAGATATGGAAGTTTAGCATTTACACAATACTTGCTCTCCCACGGAAAGAAACGCAAGAACATCATAGATAACGGTTCAATCGACAATTACTCTTCAGCCATCAACCACATAGAAGCAACTGTACCCTAGCTTCTAACTGTACTATGTCATGGGTGAATCAAATTAAAAGATCATAGGAAATTGCTACTCAACAACAATTAGGATTGCTTAAATGAAATTCCAGTACTAAACCTCCAGCGCGATTGAAAGGTCAAGTCATTTAGAGAAATTTGTGGACCACATGCAAAAAAGTTACAAAAGTAAGAGATGACTGGACTAGAACATAATCTACAATGCCAAATATTTTGCTTCCACAAAATCCAAAGTCCCTGAACTTCAGAATTTGGTACTCAAATTCTCGTCAGTATTATTGAAGCAGCTTTATGAAACCAGGACCCAAAAGTACACCCTAAGACCTTGTAAATCTACACCCATACTCGCAAAATTTGAGCTTAAAAAGGGGGAAAAAAAAGGCTAGACCGAACTTTTGATCCATATAAAATTTGAAGAAATGAGAAAGGACTAGGCCCTAATAGAAATGAAAACACAACTTTTTGTGGGACATCAAGGTATTTAGATGTCTCTAAGACTATGATATTCATAAAAACTTGTGGAAGCTCTATTGTCAGTCTCAAGAATGCTGTAATTGTTAGCAAATCAGTACTGATGACCGTGAAAACAGAATGCCTGCCAGGACACTTACTGGGTGAATTTGGTGGTCAGTACATAAAAATAACAAACACAGAGAATGGGAGATGGAACAAAAAGATGAACCAAATGGAGCAACCATTATTTTGAGAATACAAAAATTCCGTGAGAATGTCAATACACAATTAATCAAGCCACGTTGTACACTTGTTTCCTGATTTGTAATAGAGAAAGAAAATAGCATGGCGTGAAACTGTAATTTCTCTTTAGACATTCAATTTTGCATATGCTATCATTCTTTTAAGAATGAAAAAGTGGACCAGATTGAAAAGAACTAACAGCCTCCATCACTTTCATGGAGAAAATCTAGTATCCAACACTCTACATTCCCACTCACGGGGTTATGGTGAGCAATTTTCAGTAAATTAGAAGAAAATAAAAGAATAAGAAATGTGGAGGTAATTGGTAAATAAAGAGAAGAAAATCAATTAATTAATTATCAAAGTGAAAGACATTGTACCCTGTCAGGGAGATTCTTAGGCATAGGAAGAGCAGTAACATATCTCTGAGGGCAGAATTTCTGCATAAGTGCAGGAGCATCAGAAGATGACATCTCAGACATGTCAGCTTGGCTCCGGCCATGGAACTTGGCAAATCGATTAATAACAGAAATTTTCCCTAGCTCCTGACATTCAAGTCTCAAATCTGAATATGATAAACTCTTGTCCAATCTGCATCATCAGTAGCAAACAGAAAAAGGCATATGAAAACAGGACCACAATATAGACCACAGAAACTTGGATTTATCACAATTCACAACCGTGGTAACTTTCACAAGCAAAGAGGCTGTTTAGTTCCACTTTTATTTTTTGTTTTGATTTTAAATTTTAAAATTTAAATTTCTGTTTTTAGTTTCTATTTTTTTCAAATAAATTAAAAACATATTTAGTTGATAGTGTCAATATAGTTATATTTTTATTACTGATGATAATTATATATTAGATAAAACTTAAAAATAAAACATTTTAAATTCATTAAACTTATTTTAATCTCTTATATAATATTTATTAATAAATTATTAATAAATTATTTTATTCTATTAAAATAAATAATTTAAAAATTAATATTTATTTTAAATATATTTTAATTATTAAATCGAAATTTTATTCAAAATAATGTAAATTTAATTATATTTATTAATAATTACATAAAATTTTAAATTAAATTAAATTATTTATAATTTTAATTAATTAAATATAATATAAAATTAAATTATTCATATTTTTATTAATAATTAATATATTAAATATATTCAGTTAATAATAAATCAAATTAAAAAAACAGAAATAGAAAACAAATACCACTTTTTATAGTTTCATAAATTTTGAAAATCGGAAGAAACCAAAACTGAAAATAGAAATTAAAAACTCAAATAAACAGTTTTTTTTTACTAACTTTGAAAACAAAAACAAAAAACTAAAATCATAAATGGAAATAAACAGGCCCCAAGTATCTCAAGTAATTTTCTAAACATGAGGGGTAACTTTTTGAACACATAATGCAAATATTTGAATAGTTTTGACTTGCTACTTTAGTATCAATTACACCTAGTCTTATGTTTGTTACACAATTATCTCAACTTCCATATAATATTGTACATAGTACAAGGGAAGACTTTCTCTAAGATCATACACATTGTAGCCTATAAATATGAATTTAAGGCTATAAAAACAGTAAAATGTAAGGTCAACGACAATATCCAATGAAGAAAAAGTGAAGAAAGGTTCATAGGGATGTGTTTCATGAGCATACAATATCCAGACACCATATGTGCCAAGGTTGAACAGACAATAATACTACTGGAAAAACACTAAAAGGAAACGAGGAACCATCTCAAAATAGGAAAAAGTTAAACAATAGCAATGCTCCAATCCTATACCCTAAAATGGATGCGTTGCAGAACTTAAAAATTGTGCTAGTGTACAATGAGAATCTGACTTGGATATGAAGAAACTTTGAACACAGATAAATGTCATGTAACTAGATTAAGGATATTTCTGTGACCTACTGATGAATTAGCAGAGTTATTCTGCACAGTTCAGTATTGGCTTGCCCAAAAATTCCAAGAGCTCCCCATAAAAGACGGAAAAGGATGAAAAGGCCAAATAGGAAAGATCCAAAGATGTAGCTTCAAATTGAATACTGGAATTGGATATGCAAAGAGTTACCTCAACACAACATTTTCTATTCTCTTAGCTCTGCTCACTAAGTCTTCCATAATCTTTAAAAAGTACTCATCATGGATTCTGTCCAATGTTTTAACCTTGTCCCTGAGGCTGATAATGGGAAGAAAGGGGGAATAGAAAATTATGAAAATACAAAGGATACACAAAGATAGATGGGACTTTTTTCAATAAACAAAATAATATTGACCAATTCAGTGGCAACGCTTACAGATTTCCACTTTGCACTGGCAAAAGAGTATCAATTGTACTGCAGAGAGCACTGCAAGCATGTCCTAGTGTGGATCTGGCAACAACATTTGCAACACCGTCATACTGAGAAACAGCATCCGCAGAGAGAATTGATGTCAGTGGTGGGGGAAACAGCAGCTGCATTAGTTGTGTTGTCAGTATAAGCCTTCTTCTTGATCTAAGGACTGGAGATGCATCATTGAACATTTCGGTTTCATCTTCCACCTGCCATTAGAATTGAACTTATTGGAGCTCCCACACTAAATAAAAGTCAATATTTATTTGGAGTGAAAAATGAGGGAGGAAAGCAAATACTGATCATTCCAATCTCCATAATGCCCTTTCTTTCCTCACATCTTTTAAGAAAAGCAAGCATAATAATAGCTGGGAAAACCTTATTTCCAAGGCAATTTCCCTTATTTCCAAGGCAATTTCCACTATTCCCTCACCTAATTGCCTTGGAAATAAGGGAAAATGCCTTGGAAATAAGGTTTCCCTAATAGCTGAGTAAAATTGATGAGACTTATCAAGGATTATTACCTTCTCAGTCAAGCGGTTTACTGCCAGGGCCCAATCCTTTTCTGCTGCACTGTAATAACAAATAAAACAGTGACATTTAAGAAAAGGAAAATATGACCCAACACTGCAATTATCGCAGAATTTACTTGACAACATAACAAGTAGCATTGCATTATAGAATTCCGAGATACATATGCCAATCACCTGACATTCTGAAGCTTTTGGGGGCCCTCTGTCACTTCTTTGTACCAAGGAACAAGTTCAGAAGTAGCACTTTTACGCTTCTTTGGACTCATAACCAACATATCAGTATCAGCAGAATTGGACTGCAATATCTGAGGTGATGCAAAATTCTCAGCTGCCAGTGATTCAGGTCTTAAACACTTTTTAAGAACTCTATAATCATCAACAGCAGCATCTCCTTGCTCCGAAGAACTATGAACAACCACGTTATTGGAAGGCTTACTAACAGTGAAAGGCAGTTCTGCAGCCTTCGTGGTGGCATTTTCCAGTGTATCATACACAGGCAACATCTGCCCATTTTTAAAGGTTCCATACTGATTAAACCAGGATGGAGCCATCTGGGGACTGACAGAAGAATTCTCACCTCTAAAAGAAGCTACAACATTACTATTAACAAAATTATGAGTACCATTCTGTCCAATTGCAGGGACATCTTGAGAGGATTCACTTTTATCTCGATTATCTGTTGGTTTTGGTGAAAAGCTTAGCATTTTAGGATCTCCAGATGCATTGGAAGTATGGTTTGTTGATGAATCCTTGACCATATTATGGTTTCTATGAATTGTGTGTCCTCCTTGGGTAGCCACTACCGGTGCGACCACAGCACCATCAAGACCCTTAAACCTCTTCAAACTCCTACTACTAGAATCAACTTCTGAATCTTTCATACTCTGATGTTGGTGCATGAGGGAGTAATTAAGATGCAAAGTATTACTGGGAATTAGAGATTGGCCAAAAGCTTCAATTTCTTTTTGAGTACTGACAGGTTTTGAAAGAGAGATGCCATCAAGATAATCTATAACAGCTTCTTTTCCATGTGAAGCACTCACTGTTTTCTGCACAGAGTCATTCCCAGTTGAAACTTGCTGTCTTGATTTTCCTTCTGATTGTTGCTCCTTCCCAACAAAACCATGTGAATTTGGAAACCCAACAGATTCAGGTGGACCATTCCCTCCTCTTTGTGCGTTTTGATCTTCCAGCTTCTGTGGAAAAGAGAGAGTCGTTTCCAAACTTTCATTTGGTTCAACATTGGACTTCAACATATTGGACCACACCCTGAAAGGCTGACTACCAAATGAACACTGCTGTGATGAAACACTGGTCACAATAGTAGGAGACACTTTTCTAGGAGCACTGTCCTGTGACAAACCAGAAATCTCGTACAGCTGCATAGGTGCGGCAGCTTCCAACACTGGAAATTGCTGGGCAGAACCACTTGCATGCTTTTGGTTATGCGGCCCCAGATACGGGACCTCAGTAATGTCAGTCTGTGCTGTACTTCTGGATGGTCCTAATGATTCCAATGCTTGTTCACATGCTGGATCTCTCTCAAAGGACTTATCAATCTGTTTCACAAAATTATTAATAGGTAAATCGACGGACTGAGTGTATGTTGGGCGACCAGTTGTATCATTCATTTGCAGACTTTCATTGTGTCTTCTTGGGTAAGAAAAGCCAGGAGAAAAAGTAGCAGATATCTCTTCATGGAGATGCTTACTATTTTTTCCAGTTGCAGTAAACATATTAGTCCTTACTTCTTGAGATGTTTCACTTGAAAGAGGTAAGGACTGGACAGAGGATGCAGAAGGCAGCAAGGCACAACTCTTCTCTCCTACTCTTGAACTCATGCTATTAGTTAGATTATGTTTCATCCCTGATGGACTCCCAGAGGAAAATATACGCTCTGGATGGGAGGGGCGCTGAGATGGTGGAGCCAATTGTAAACCAAATCCTTGAGAAGTAAAAGATTGATTTTTCTGGAGTGATCCATCAGACGTGTCAGCTTCAGGCATCTCAGAAGATTGAGTGTGATTGGAAGAGCTGGGGCCCATCACATTCCCAAGCTCCCTCACTTGATCCACTTTTTGAAGTAGCTCAAGCATGTTTTGACTGCAGTATACAGACCATTAAATTTCCACTAAGTAAATTAAGAAAAGGTAAATAAGAAGAAAAAGAGCATTTGCAAGAGAAAAACAATGGAACTTTTTGTTTATATATCTGATTACAAGATTGAAACACAAAATAGAGAGCAACAAAAGCACATTCATTACCAATATAAGAGCTAATTCAAGAACCAACGGTTTGATACAAAATATCCAACTACCTTGATGTTGCAGTCTTATTTGCTGCATTTTCTCCATGAAAACTAGTTGAATGTGCCTGCAATTATATTCAACACGAAACCATCAAAATCTTCTCAAACCTGCAGTATAATTAATACGAAAAACATAACGGACATGGTATAAGCTCATGAAGCAAGGCAACATTCAACGTCTACAGTACCATTGAATTTCTAGCCATATGACTAGGAAGGGATGATGGCCCAATGTATCCCTGATGCACCGCCTGTGAATGCATAATACTTCTTGCTTCTTGAGAAGGGTCAATATCAACCTCCACATCACCCATGGGATGATACTGAAATTTACGAATTCCAGAAGGCTTCCGAGCAACATGAGTTGAAGACTTCTGTTTACCCCTTGGTGAAGTACCTGAATCACTGACACTTAACCAAGAATTTTCTCTGGCACCAGCAGTTGAAGCCTGGTGGGAGATTTTTTTTGAGCTATCATCTTCATTTTCCCTTATATTCACATTCTGTATCTCATGAGCTTCAACTATCCCATTATCCAAATTATTTCCAGAAGAACGATGAGGTGGATGGGTCTTATCAATATGAGATTGAAATTTTGTTGGGATCTCATTTGCTGTAGCATTCACTGAAGAATCAAAATGCTTCCAGCCATCAATACTACTTCTGTTTGAAATCTTTTGGATGCTTTCCTGGTTGGGCCTCACAGTGTCTGAATTCGACACTGCAGCAACCTGGTTGTGGTTAGAATTTTCTATATTGACCTGTGGGCCTCCACCAAGAGCCCTTACCCCAAATACAGGACTCTTCTGGTCAGTCCCCTGAGAAATGTGTAATGAGCTTTCATTGTGGGCATTTTTTAAAGCAACACCTGAACTGAGTGACACTGAATCAACAAAGTTCCAGCTATTTGGGCTGCCACTTTGATGGCTACCAATAGTATATGGCAGTATGCTGTGATTTGTCCATGAACTTGTATCTATACCTGACGAAGGAGAAACTTTTTCATATATATTATTGCCTCTATCAACTGCCTTCTGTACAAGGCTATGTTCTAACCATTTGGTTCCTTCCCCAGGTACCTGCGCACTAAATCTCTTAGAAGAGCTAAACTGCAACCTCTCACTCTGTTCAGGTGAAGTTTTGATCCCCGGTTGTAGAACTCTGTTAATTGAATCATCGGATGGAGATAACAGCCTAGAATTTTGCATAGAAACAGTCTGCATACTGTTGCTGGTCCATGGCAAAGACTGCTGTTTGCTATTGTCGCTAGCAGTTGGCTGATTCTGAGCTGGAGGTTGGTTATTTCGGAAAGTCAGACCACTCCACTCTTCTTGAAGCCCTACATCACCGTGTGAAGTCTCCGCTACAGCAGATTGCATGAGAGCACTCCAACTCCCACTCTGCAGAGAAGGAAATGTGCCACAATAATCTGAACCATCAAAGATGTTCTTACCTCCTGAACCCAAATTAGCACCCTTGCCAAAGGCATCCAATAAATTGTCATCTGAACCAAACAAAATCTTTTCTTCAGTAGGATCCAAGGTAGGCACATTTTGTAAAGGACAAACATGCATCATGGGTTCCTCCTGTAATGTTCCCAATGGATGAACCACATCATGCCTATCACGAACTTGCTGCATAAATCCATTGCTATGCCGTGGACTCGGTTGCTGCAAGTTTTCAAAATTAAATCCACTATTTACACCTTGAGCATCACCATTCCTAATCAAGTTTTTAGCCTGATATGCCTGTCCGGACAATGAACTCCCTTGCTGCATGTCAACTTGTTCAGGAAACCCAGAATAAGGATTAGCTGGAGATGAATTACTGCTGCCTGATATCTGCTGCATTGTGGTCTTCTCCATTTGTATGGTAGAATAATGACTTGGAGTGATTCCTGTTCCAGAGATAGGGACACCATAAAGAGACTGATCAACCTGCTGAGAAACCATACCCATCAATCGTGGTGTCTGGCCCTGTTCCAAGGGAAATAAATGTCCACTTGAGGATGCCTGTAAAACTGAAGGCACACCATGCTGATGCCAGGTTGGACTAGTTGCAGCAAGCTCAGGCTGCCATGAAAAATTAGATGCAGCTTGAACCGGAATGCCATTGATCAAATACTGTGAATGATTGCTAGCTTCCTGTTGTGCAAAAGAAGAAACCTGATTTAGAGAATTAAGTTGCCTTGCTTCTTGTTGCTGCATTTGTTGCTTTTGGAGATGCTGCCTCTGAATTTCTTGCATTTGCTTAATTTGTTGCTGTAACAGCTGCATGTCATTAATGCCTAACTGTTGCCTCGGCAAAGATTGCAGCATATCAGGATGGTGGTTATTCATTTGCTGTGGCCCTCCAAAAAAGTCGAAATTGACTGGAGATTCATGGGAATCCATCATTACTGAATTTTTTTGAAGAAGCTTAGAACCATTCCCTAGCTGTGAGTCAAGGACTGAAATTCCTCTTGAAGTTAGATTGTGCCGACCAGCTTCTGTATCCATTCCCAGAAAATTTGTTTCATTCTGCCTAGTTGCAAAAACCTGATGCCCATGCATATATCCATTCAGAGTTGTCAGTTGGTTTTGAGATTGACTTCTGCCAAACTCAGGCCTCAGGATAGCTTGTGAAAAGTTAATACCATGTTGCATGATTGATGACTGCCCACCATGTCCTCTTTCATGATCAGCTAATTTTGAAATAAAAGAATGCACTTAATAACAGAGATCTTATGATATCTCATGTGTAAATCTTAAATTAAGCATCCTCAGTCTCATAATTTAAACAAATGAAAGAAGCAAGGATAGAGTTCCTTTAGATAATATCAAAGAGGACACCAACTTCTAAAGATTTGCACAACTTATACCTGAAGGTTGTGTATTGTGATTCTTTATGTTTGCACCAAACTGTCTCTGATTTCCAGCCCACAGATTGTTACTTAGCCCAGGCCAGCTTGCGTCAACAACCTGTGGGTGATGCTGGCCCTGGGACAAATCCTCCTGGCCAAAGAAATTATGAATCCTATCACCAACTTCGTTGCCAGGCATAGATTACCCACTCCACAAACTTTTCAGTGGCCTAAATTTTGTAGCTGGGAATTCACCACCTAAAAGGAAAACAAATAATCCAAATTAACCTGTAGAACAATTTAATTAATGAAAATGAAACTGCATGAAATTCTTTTTAATAAGAATAATCTCCAAACCTGTTCTCTTTCATTTAAGAGACACCCCTACTGGCCCTACTCAAAATCCCGCACTGCATAAAATAATTTAAAACATCAATAGAAGGTAGTGATATCACATTTACGAATGGAAAAATATTTAATCAGAAGCCAAAGAAAATATTATATAAGAGTTGTTAATTGTTATAGAAAAAAAAACATGACAGCATCACACAAAATGTTATTGCACCCATAAACTGCCACAGAGTTGATTCGCGTATAAACATTGAATGCCCACTAAAATTCTCTGTTGATGAGTTGTAAAAAGTTTTGCTTTCTCTTTTTTTAACAGATAAAAATCCCAGCAGACCATGGGCTACCTAATGAAACCCTCCTTTCTCTTAATATCCCCAGATCTAAGGGTCTTGAAGGATTTGCTCACAACTCTTACAGAGAAGAGAAAAACACAAACTCAACAACTAGGCCTGTCAACACCCAAATTGACTTCAATCACTTACAATGCGGACATTTAAAATTTGCACTGACAAGGAATACCAAATATTAAGTATTTTTCAAAATGAATAGTGTTTGATTTGAGGTCAAACTCAAGCATCATAAAGTGAACATAATGTAGATCAAACAGAAACTCCCCAATTGCAATCGGTAAAGACTGACACAATAGATTTCCCTCACATAGTCAATGGAACATATGCATTTTGTAGATCCAAACAGCAGCCTAATAAGAACTGGTTCAGGAAATAATAACTCACCTAAAAGCAACAAGAGCAGGGGTGACTAATAGAAACGATATGTCACATTCTGACAATCATCCAAAATGCAGAATGGAACTACAGAATGAATAGCAATCTAACCACCAGTATATGACAATTGAGCAGCACTAACAGCTAGACAGAGAAACAGCAGTAGAAATGCGAAATCCAAACTACCCTCTGGTATTGCTAGCCATCTCCATTATGATAATATTTTCTGTTCACCCAAATATCACTAGAGCCACTGAATCATATTGCATCTTCTTTTGGACACTAAACATGGAACTGATTATTTCATTTTCATGCAATTTCCCTCGCACAGAATCAACTGCCAATATTCAAAATAGCACAGAAGCCTACACACTCCCAACTTATTGAAAAAGAAAATAAAACAATCGCTTATTCGATTTTTCCACAAAATAGGACAAAATTCCAATATTCCCCAAATGAAAACTACAACTATCCTTTAAACTAACTTACTAGCAAACTAACTAAACAATGTAACAGAGGTCCAACCACTAAGCTAATAAAGCATCACAAGATCCCAGCAATTGTTACTTTCAAACCCTGATGCTTAAGTTCTCAGAAAAAGATGTAAATAAAAGAATTATATAGAAACAGAGCAAACTTGGCACAAACAAGTTCAATAGAGAGTTACTCTGGTGATGTTTATCATAATCATAACGTTTCATCTACCAATGATAATTGGACAGGTCCACAGAACAAAAGATCTTCAAAATTCAGGTTGTTAACCACCATCAAATTACACAGGATCATCCCAATGATGACTTCAAACATATTTATCACAATGATTCCTATGTTTAAAAATTAGAATTTAATTTCATATTAGTTAGGGATAAAAAGTTATCTGGGTCGTTTTTGTGACATCAAATTCAGCTTGTGACTATTTCTGTTATTTAAAGTTTTATTGGGATCTTTTGCAATTATTTATCTGTTGTTAGGTTTAACCATGACTAATAGCCCTTTATTGTTATTATTAGACACTTTTCATAATTGAAATCCTACTTTGCTTATATTTTCTCTCTCCCTCGCTCTCCCAGACATACATTGCTCTTCTGCTTTCTTTTCTTCTTCTTTACACATCCCCTTCTCATCTTACGTTCTCTTTTCCTGGCTCGTACCACATCTTTATCCACATAAGACACAGAAATGCTCTCAACTATGTGGGCCAGGGAGGTATAGCCAACTAAGTTATGTCAAACTGAGAAAATGGTGCAGATCAAAAGAATTGCATGTTCTCCTCTTCCCTTTTAACAAGCATGGCAAGATCTTTCAATTCCAAACAAATAAATTTCCCATGTCTGTTTGAGCAGCTAAGGCCAGAAAGGTAGGTGCAAGAACTAGAGCCTCCAGACAATAATTCTACTTTCATGGAAACCTATATAGATCTCCTTTGAGTCCCTAACTTCCAATTCATAATTTGAAAGATTGACCACCACCTTCAACATCCAAGTATAGCCTACTATCATAGAATGATATTATGAGAGACCTATTTATCAAACAAATAGACTGGCAATTGCACCATCAATTATTGGGGCAACACTCTACAAACCAAGGTACTAAATATTTATCCCTCAAGTTAGCTGGCCTACACATAATGTATATACAGTTTAGTTTCATGAGGTAGAAAGCTATAACTAATACAAAATATGATGAATTTGGCATATCATCCTGCTCAACACAAACATATAAGATAAAAAGGAGAAAGTGATAGACCTTCTACATATCTAAAACCACAGAAACACAATCTCTGCTTTTGCCTTCTCTTTTACGAGCAACCAGAGATAGCATAACATGCCCAATAGGCATGAGATCGAAAACATAGCAAATTGGGCAAGAGATCGAGCACATAACGCCACATAATCACTTTCAATATGACTTCTTTAAATCCCAAACACAATCCAAAAACAAAGAAACAAACTGAAACAAAGCTGCCAACCTCTGAGGCACCAGAACAATGAAGAAGATTCCCACCCTAAATGCAATTTTAGGGTTTCAAGCAAATAGGAAACTAAGAGAAACAAAGTTTGGAGACTCGAAGCTTAGACGCCTCCAATTTGCGTTCTAAACACGATTCTCTGAGATTGTGAAATTCAAAGATGGAATTAGTGTTTGAATCGGGTAGACTTAGAGAGGCCAGCTTGAGAGATAAAAGCTATCGGAATGGAAACGCTGAGGGAAATTTTCAACGAACAGAGGATCAAAAACGAGGTTCGGATCCGAAGCTGAGGTTAAGAGACGAAGCTGGGTTAGGTTAGGGTCCGAAGCCGATCTTAAGAGGGATAGCATGTTCTACAGCAACGAGTTTTGAAGGAGAAAAACAGAGGCCATGTGGAGCGGTTGTTGTGAGCAGCGAGGGAATTAGGTGACCTTTACATTGAAATCCTTAATTTCATATTGAACTCGCATCTGTCCAAGCTTGCCAGTTCCTTTCTTTTCATTTTCATTCACTGGTATCTTTTCTTCAACTTTTAACAATTTATCTAGTGTTTCCAAGTTGAAGGTTCTGGTATTTTTATTTTGTCCGTAATTTTCAAATCTTGGCATCCCTCGTTTCATGATATCATTTTTTTCACATATTTTATGTTGTACCTTAAAAGTATGGATTACAAATTCTAAATAGTCCAACATTTAAGGATTTTTTTCATTTTAGTACCCAAATTTTTAAATTTTTTTACTAAATGATCAGCCTTCTATGTTCTTAACAACTAAGTTCAAAATATTAGTTCTGAAAATATTTTCCTAATTTGACTAATAAAATATTTTTTGACCACGACATTAGGTGTAAAATTTCAAACTTTTCTTTTCACGTGTCTATAAAATTTCATTTCGTGTTAATGATATTTTGGGCTAATGTAAATTTTATTTTCGCTAAAAGGTGAATTAGGAACACAACCTTAAATGACAAGTCTTAAAGTCAAATGATAGTCGAAAAATATTGGAGTTAATTGGTATGGAAATTGACCAAAAATATATTCAATCGGATAGATTTATGATAGATCAAGATTGACCTTGTTTAAAATTATTGTGGAGTAAATTTGAAGCATTCTTGGGCTGAAACATAAGGACATTAGAATCAATCATAGTTACGGATATTTAAAGTAAATCTATCCAACTTATACGTTGATATATTTAGGTGTAACATATTATTAAGTGAACATAAAATTTCTATCAAAATTGGACATATTTTTCTTAAGTCATTTAATTAGTTTGGACAAGAAATAATACATGTACATGTGAATGAACCTTAAGTGGCAGCTGCCATATATATGAAGAAGTTCTCATTATTTTAGAACAAGAATGTATGAAAACCTTGTATTGTCATGTTTATGAAGGAGTAGATGTGAGAGACATAAAATTTGTTACAAGTGAGGCCAATATATGATGTGGACATGTGTCATTTTGGTGAGATAAAAATGAAAACAACTTATTATATGTGGGACATAGGTGTTGTTGTGGATGATACAATAAGTTAGTGGTTTAATTAAACAAAGATAAAGAGAATTAAAATAGTGGATAGCTGTTAGAAGTAAACATTGCAACGTGTGGACAGCCGTCATCAATGTGTGGCATGTTCAAAGATGATGGAGGAGCTGCTCCACCTTCACTCCACGGAAGTTTCAGCTCTTCTTTGGACCAGAATTGTTGAAGAATAATTGCAGCTACTCCCTTCACATATAGGTCTTCCAAGTTACTGCCTTTAGGAAATAAATTTAGCAGGGTGTCTAAGCTAGAAACCATGAACATCTTCATAAATGCCAGTTGTGTGCAAAAAAAGAATGGACAACACACTACCGTATGATAGTATGTTAAACCACTCTTGTCCATTCTCTTTAGCTAGTCACGTGAATACTTAAGCTGGAAACGTGAATTTCCTTATGAATTGCATGAATATTTGAGCATGATTTGAAGAAAGTGGTAAGTTTTCCTTACTATGTTTAGTGAAATTTTGTATTAGGATTCTCTGTTTCCTTGAATAGTCCTAATGTTTTGTCCATAACTTAGTCTACAGAACTCCAAATTGGGTGATTCCAACTGTAAATGAAACCTAAGACATAGTGCTAAAAATATCTAGAAGAGACCTAGACCTAATTCTAGCTAAATGATATTGAAAATTGAGATTGATTATGATAAGCTGATACTGTCCATGTGTTGAAGCATCTTGTGATATTTGGTACGTATTTCATAATTTATAAAGTGAAATGGCATGATTTTGATGATATGGAAACTAGAGACATAGGAGAACAAATGTCTAGAAGACTTCAGAACTTAATTTGAACATTTGACATGTGAAAAATAAGGAACAAGTGGAGGCATGGTTAACTGAAGAGAGAAACAACAAGGTAAATGGAGGGGAGAACAACATGTATATCCATATCTTAAGCCTGTTATTCAATGAGTATTAATTGGTAGCATGTAGATGCTCTATATGTGGCTTAATGGCTATTCAATGGCAACATGTATATTGTACATAAATCAATGGTAGCATGAAAAGAAAACAAAATTTTAATCTTACAAAATGCTAAGATTTTGGTTAAGCCCTTTGTCATAAAATTTGTAAAACAAGATAGTAAGTTATGGATGTACTTAGCAGGTTTTAGGAACCCTTCAAGGGTCTCCCTCATAACTGAGTAAGACAATAAAGTTTTCTCGTCACCGTAGACTTGGGACTAATATAGGAAAAGCATCGAACACATGAGGGTGGTTTATGATAAACGACAAATAGTGAGTGTACCTTTAAATTGATTTTGTAGAGATTGTTTTTACCTTACTATGAAAAGTATGTTTATGAATAATTCCATTAATGCTACTACTTGAATTTAAAAGTTAATCTTCATCAGGTTTACATATGCTTTGATTTAGCATTGAATTGAGTTTTGGATACACTTGGAAACTAATGAGATGTCATATGCTTTGAATTGAAATTTGCATATACTTTAAATTGGCATAGACATAGATTTTGAATATGTTTTGAATTGGTATTGAAATGAGGCGCACTTATGTATTAATTGTGATTGAGTTTATGGTACGTCATTAGGTCTTTATACATACGATTATATTGATTAGAGTACGTCCTAACATGCATGGTAGTGTTTGGGGGCGTCTGTCACTAACATGGGTGGTGTTGTGTTTGTTAGTATGTCCTGTGAGTCGCCCTCTGCACGTGTGGAGTATATATTATGCTAGCACTATTACGGGTAAGTGATGCAGAATCAGCTCCGTAACCAGTAATTTATATGTAATGTTAGCATCGTTATGAGTAAGCGATGCAAAACCAGCTTTATAACAATTAGTATATAGATGTTAATCAGGCACGAGTAAGCGATGCAGAACTAGCTCCGTGGCCTTACACATGGGTGGTGTTGTGTCTGTCAATATGTGCTGTGAGTCGCCCTCTACACGTGTGGAGTATATATTGTGCTAGCACTGTTACGGGTAAGCGATGCAGAACCAGCTCTGTAACCACTAATTTATATGTAATGCTGGCATCGTTATGAGTAAGCGATGCAGAACCAGCTTCATAACAATTAGTATATAGATTTTAATCAGGCACGAGCAAGCGATGCAGAACCAGCTCCGTGGCCTTACACCTAAGGATACCATATGGCAAAGAAAATTAGTGATAGGCTGTGTTTTAAAAAGAAAGTTCATGAAAGTATTGATTACCATCGTTGTATACTTTACAAGAAAAGTGGAACTTGATCTTAGAAATATACATATGTTTTGTTTTACATATGCATTGATCTTACAAAAAGAAAAGAATGTATTTTGTAAGAACATTGATTATTACTTAAAAAGAAAAGAAATTATTTTCTTTTATGAAGGTTAATATTTGTATAATTTTTTTTATTAGAAACTAATAACATTTACTGAGCTCATTTAGCTCACCCTTTATTTTTTGTTTTTAAATAAAACCTTCCAGGCGCACGCTCAGGGGCTTAAGTAGCAGGGACTTCACCTCGCGAGTAGTCAACTTTGTCAAATGTTGTTGTGTAGGGATTTTTATTTTTTCTTGTACATATTTTTTAGAACTGTGGTATATCTTTGAACATGTTTTGGAAAGTATATTTGTATAAAGAATGGATGTGTATAAAGGTTTTTTTTAAATGGAATGCATGACGTTGTTTTAGTTTTTCAAAGTTTATTGATGTAACTATTTGAGACTGCAGGTAAGTGGATTTGAAGTCTACAATTTGGAGTTGAGAAATTGATGTGATAATAGAAGTGTTTTTAACTTTTACAGGGACTTTGAAATTTTTGGGATATCAAAATATAGTCGTTGTGTTGCCGAAATTTTTAATAAACTAAAAAAACAAAACTCCACTGTTTACATGTCTTATTGTGAATTGAAGCTTTACCTTAACTAGGGAAATATGCTTAGCTTTATGGGAACTTTTTCAGCTGACTTGAATATCGACTGGAGAGTTACCATGGAGTGCCAGGCAGGTCGCCTAGTCATTGCAGGATAGGGACCTATCATTAGGCGTCTACGTGGAAATTTAATAGACAATTAAGCATGCCAATAACTCATTCTCATACCCAATAACATAAATACTCATTCTCATAACCCAAGTTATTTCAAAATAATCATTCCTCTTCTTTTTCTTCATATCGTGCTTTGTTTGTTGTCAAGTCTTTGCTTACATATCAAATCTAGGAGTGGACATATAAATGAGTTCTCGATTATATTTTTAGTAATATCCCACTTTTAATGCATTTTCATTCCTAATAGACAAATAACTAGATCATATTTCTTGGTTTCCTTGAAGCTGAGTGATACAAACCAACATGGCAAGGTTATCACTCAACTTCTCACTTATCCTCTACAATCTATAGTTCTTAGCGATTCTTACGCTTTTGTTATGCTTTCTTCTTTTTTGTTCTTTCTTCTATTTGTGGAGTTGCTTTAATACGTAGGTAAATACTCAACAACAAACAAAACGAGACCTGAAGAGAAAGAAGAGTAATGATTATTTTGAAATAAATTAAGTTATGGGTATAGGTATTTTAGTTATTAGGTATGGATATAGGCTATGGCTAGTTGGTCATTAATTTTCCACGTGGACACCTACATATTATGGACAAAAAAGATTACGTTAGTCAAATCAACAAAATACTAACATAACTAATGTTTTAAATTGAGTTGTTAAAGTATAGAAGGTTAATCACCTAATTGAAAATTTTAAAAACTTGGTTACTGAATTGACAAAATTTCAAAACATTGGGTACTTTAAAATATGTTACCCCTATAGAAATCTTCATAGTCATATGTTACCATTTGGTCATCATATTTACTACGCTTTCAGTTTAGTATGACTTTTTACTAGGCTTGTATGATATCTAATGTTTGGATTTTTAAATTGTAGGACTAACTTTGAGGTTGATTAAGTTAAGAAGAACATGATAAAACTCTGAGTGATTTAGACTCGAACTAATATAAGTTTGATAAACTACCTTTAAGCTTGCTAATATGTTTTGGAATGATTAAGTGGCTTCTCATATTTTGTAGAGTCTCTTTTATATAAATGATCCTTTATAGATGTATAATTACGGTTCAACTCTATTATAGGATTAGATCTGCTTAAATTTGTCATACCCCTCCATTTATATTAGGTATTATCTCTCTATCTTAACTTGATCTTATCCTCGTGCTTAAGTTGAATATTAATTGTTTGATATCTTTGGGACCTCTAAACAAGTTTGAGATTCCCAATCTTATAAATTTCAATCATGAGTCCCAATCTTATAAATTTCAATTATGAGAACAAGCCTGTATAGCCAATATGGGCCTATATTAACCAATTTATAAAATCGGCATTCTTTACAAGAATATCATTTACACCAATTCTCTTTTAACACTTAAATTATAAATGGGAGTTGCTAAGAAACATGTTTGATTGCATAATGTTGTTTTATTATGAACTCACCTTTCAAAGAAACAGGGATACTTTTTAAAAGCATCTCTTGGTTAACATATTCTTTAGTCAAGCCAATATAAGTAAGGCAAAAAAAAATGATAGTAAAATTTATCCCTTAATGAGTTCTTCATATAATCTTTATGTATGATCCAATTGTGTTTCATTGTATAGGACATTTAAGCTTTCTATAGAGACATAAAGAGTCTCTTTATCTTCATTGATGTGATCTATCATTGACCTTCCATCCTTTTTATATAAGCTATAATGTGCAAAAGAAGTATCCTATTTATTATTCCTTATAATTTTAGGTTGTCGTTTCAAGACGCAGTCTTTCATGCTTTCTTTAGTCTCTCTGCTTTTGATAGAAGAAAGCTTACTTGAAATGTTTGAGACAAAATTGCTGTATTTTAGAGTTAAGCCTAATTCTTTCACCTCTATTTATGATATGGATAGTAGTAGGGATATGGTTACCTCAGGTAGTGAAGTGAGCTTTTTATAACTCCTCTTTTTTTGAAAATTAAAAATAATATTATATTACCTTAGCAAAAGCTATTACATATCTCTGTACAAAGAAATTTTCTAGGTACAACATACAATCTAGTTAACTAGTACACCACTTAACTAACTAGAAGCTACAAAAGAAAGCATTATAGTGACCAGTCCCTTCTTACTTCATGGCTAACTAACTTGTGTTTGTCATTAGCGATATTGGCCTCTCAGATCCAATTCACAATAATCTCTACCAATTGTTGATTACTCGGTTCCATACCCTTATAAATTCTTTGATTGCGTTCTCGCCATATGGAGTAAATCATAGTACTCATTTTGCATCCTATGTAGTTATGAGACACCTTATAAAGATGTCCTAAGAACTTAGGAATGCCAAATCTAATTAAAGGATGTTTTTAAGGAGTTCATTTCCATTTTCCTAGGAATTATATTGATGACTTTAAAGTAAAGCTCATATCTAACAAGCTTAGGAAGGTATAATTTTAAGGGTTAGCTACATCGGGTCCTCCATGGTTTGGACCTTTTTATATCAATCCTTAATTTTCATAAACTATTATTTACCCCTTATGCTTTATATACTAATATCTTACCTGCAACCACTATCATCAATTGTTGTTAGTAAAATAATAAAAACAATAAAATGACAAAATCTTAAAATATTTTAGTGTTACATGGCATGTTGTAGCACCCACCCTCGCAAGACACGTACCCGACATCCCGAGTGATGTCTGAGTGCGAACCCCGTAAGGGCGGCCTGCTAGAACAATCAAACACTTGAAACTTGGTACAATTTTTTTTCACATTTATCATACACGTATGCAGAAATCAGTAATCAAATTCGGGCTTACTATATTTTATAAACATTTTCATTTACAATCATCACTTGCCATAATTGTTAATACACTCTATAATTTGTTTACGTACGTTGCATAACAGTTGCGGAAATACAATTCAAAACAAAAATCACTGAAGACATATATAGGTGCATTTTAATCTCGACCTCTATCTCTCACTTGAATGCAATAGATATACTCTCGTTTGCCTAACGGGGTACTCTTTTGAGCCTGAAAAATAATTGCAAATTTTGGATGAGTTTTTGCAACTCAGTGAGTGACCATCCTCGGTGGCTCACTCAATCACATAACACATACAGTTCACATTCAACATATATCACATTCAGAAGTCATTCAAACCATTATAATCATTTATATCATGCATATGCAGTGCACATGAGACTTACTTTCAATTTGTTACTTTGTTGTGACCGAGTGCCTTTTTCACTGGCCCATATCCCTTAGTGGATACCGGGCTGGCCCATATCTCTCGTGGATATCGAGCTATATCAGAAAAGTCCCATAACCCTTAGTGGATACCAGGTACATTCACAACTGAGCCTGAGGCTCTTATCACATATCGAGCTTTAAGTTCTTTTTCATTGGAGACTCCGGTCACAATTGCCTTTATGTTTCATGCATTCATAGAATGGAATGCATCAATCACATATGATCAATCAGTCACTTTCTCATGTCATCGGACCTTAGTCCAGCATTCAACATTTAAGTTGAGAATCGCTTTTTCATACACATGCATAATCACATTCAGAATGCATTTATCATTGGAGTGTGGTCCAGCATGTAGTAGTCAAGTTGTGTACACTTATTTCAATCAAATTCACATTTAAAGGGCACTTCAATGTTCTCACATTTGTCAAACTCCTAGGACATATATTGTCCGGAATCAACACATTTGCATCAATCATATTAATAATAATTCAATGCAAATATTTAAAACAAAACAAGCACTTAAAATAAGACCATCTAGGTCGACTTAAAGTACGCTCCAGATTGCATTTGTTTCCATGTTATGGAAATGTCTGAATGTGAACGTTTATCCTGCACATCCAAATTATGCAATATACACATTGCACACACACATTAATAACTTTAGACAATTATAAGCATTTATTTATGCACAAATGTATCTATGCACTATGTACAATGCATGTTCAATGACAATCCCGGGTATATAATCAATTTTCACAACTTATGCACATTCTCTTTTTATAACTCAATTACTCGTCATTTCATTGTTAGCATTATTTGCTCTTATTATCAAATCCTCATTCACTTTAGCTTAATACACTTTACTCCTCTTCTTTGAATCACAACCTCAATAATGTAAATATCTTTCCCAAAAAAACTCATACCTTTGGTACTTTGATATCAACTGTTGGCCCCAAAAAAATTTTCTTGATGAATAAGCACGATTTAAATTAATTTTAAGGTTTTTATGGATTATTTTTTTGGGATTAATTATTATGTTCATATGAGTAGATTATATGACATAGGTTAATTGAATTAAAGTGTCAGGGTGGTAAGAGTACATAAGGGGCATTGTGGGAAGATCACTTTAGCTGTAAAGTCTTAAAACATTAAAGGAAGGGCAATATGGAGATTGTGCATTCATTAAGGGTATAAAAGGGAGAAGAAAAGGTTGTCTTGCATTGAAGAAGAAGAACAAACGAAATTGAAGAGAAAAGAGAGAGAAAGTGTCGTTGGAGAGAAAGAAGAGAGCTAAGTTCGGTTTCAACTTTTCTTAGTTTTAAAGAGTGATTTTTGAAGTTGTTCAAGATGGAAAAAGAAAGAGAAAGATTAGAGCTTCCATTAGAGCCAAGAAGCTCATTGTTTGGTGAAGATTCAAGGTAAGTTTGATTTTACTCTTTTGAATTTTTGGAAGGTTTTTGGTTCAAAGTATGAGTTTAGGTATTCTAAGATCAATTTCTGCATATGGTTCTTTGGGTTTTCCAATTTGAATGCCTATTGATTTGGAATTTTTTGCCAATATTGAAGAAAATCAAGAGAGACAAGAGGAGCACGAGGAGAGACACATTTGAGCAAGTTATAAGCAAGGAAATTCAAGGTGGGTTTTACTTTTATAATTAAGTAATAAGCTATTAATGATTCTTTCAAGAAATGACAATAAATGATTTTCAACTACTTTATTCATGTGCATTTATTGCTTTTTAAATGTTGTAAGAATGTGCTACATGTTTGTATATGAATTGTGTTATTTGTTGATGAATTTAATGATGGAAATGTTATTTGTTGATGAATTGAATGATGGAAATGACAAGTTTATGAAATCAAGTTTCCAAAAATGTGCCATATGAGCAAACTATTTTTAGTTCATGAATTACATATTATGTGGTTTTGGTGTAGTCCATTTAAGAATGTCACGTGCATGTTGACCAAGTTAAGGCTTCTTACGCTTGCCCGCTAGTGGCACGGAGGTCCTTTATGGACTCCTTCAAGTTTACGACTACACAAGACCGTTATGTGGGATTATGTAGTTCGTCATATTTATGGATCTGCCCAAACCATTATGATGTGCTTATGTGTTTACATGTGTTGACAAGTTTGATAAATGCTTGACTTATGTGAGTTGTGAATTGGTTTGATAAGTTGAGAATTTGAGAAATATATGTTTTATGGATTTTCATGAGAATTTTCTATGAACATGAAGCTTTTCAGTGGTTTTTGCTCATTATCGATTATAAAATTGTTGCCCACAAGCTTTAAGCTCACCCCCCGTTCCTTCCATCTTCAGGCGATGAACAAGATATCGAGTGATCGAGTCAAGAGTCAAGTCATCACTCCAATTTGCATATTTTGTTTTTTTTGAAGCTAGATATTGTAAAACAAGGCTTCAGTCGCATTTTGAGCAATTATTGTTTTTGTAAAGTTTATATTTTGGATTTTGATGTAAGGTGGCTTGAAATGCCCACTAAAGCATTGTAAAACTCTTATTTTTGATGTGAATGAAATACGTATACATTATGTTTGCTTATGGCTTTTCAAGTCTTTACATTGCAAAATTTCAAGTTTTCATAAGGGTAGGAATTGTGTTCTGAATTCAAGGGAAAATCTAGAATAATCTAGGTAGAACTGGTAAACATTGCTTGAAAGTTGTAGATGATCTTTCTAGATTTTCAACGATATAAAGTTTGTAATTTTTGGATATTAGAGTGGAAAGATATGATCATTACAAGTTATGATGCTGCATAGGATGTGTGTATAGGACAGCTATGCTAAATGATGAGAATTTGTGATCTTGATGAATCAAATGAGATGAGATTTGAGAGTTTTATGAGATAAATTTGGTGTTTGAATTGATATGAAGTGATTTTGCATTAGAAGAGTTGAATTTGGGAAGATTATGAGTGAATATGATGTTAGATTGGATGTAGGAAGCATTGGAGAGGCCTTGGAGGGGTTTAGGGAACCCCTATGTCCGTTAGACGGACTTTAGGTCTGTTAAATGGACCTTCTTGGGTTTTGGAGGACACCTTGCATCGTCAATGTCCGTTTAACAGACATCATGTCTGTTAAACAGACCTTTTCGGGCAAAAATGCCCCCAACCCCATGTATGTCCGTTAGGCGGACATGTATGTCCATTTTTAACGGACATACCCTGTACACTAGCGGTAATTTGCATTTTTGACTCTTTAAATTGCAAAATCTCACTTTGTGGTCTTCATATGGATATTATGAATTCATTTATGCAAGATATGTTTAGAGAAGAGAGTGTTAAAAATAAGTTAGAGTGTAAGGCTAAATCGGAAGTGAACGAGCAAATTGATGAAACTTGTAAAGTTGTAGAGTCATTGTCAACAATGCTAACAAATTTGGAAACTTTGAATGATGAACTTACTATAACTCACAAGAAAATCTTACCTTATGTTAAACAATTGTGCTTTTCGGGAGGCAACCAAAAAGAAGATAGTTTTATTTTATTTTGTTTTAGTTATTTATTTGATGCATTTATTTGTTTTTAAAATATAATTTTATTAGCTTAAAGGTAAAAAGGGGTCTTAAAATCTCAGAATACTAAATCTCATAAGGCGAGATCTTGCCTTATGAAATTTAGTATTGGAATGAAGACCCTAAAGTTCTGAACTACTAAATCTCCTAGGTCGAGATCTCGCCTTATGCAATTTAGTGTTCTAAAGTTCCAGATTATTAAATCTTACAAGGCGAGGTCTTGTCTTATGCGATTTAGTGTTCTAGACTAATACTCTAATATCCCATTGCAAATTATAAAAATAATTTTGAAAAAATCATAAATATTTTTTCCTTTATTTTATTATTTCTCTTTTTTACTTTATTATTATTTATTTATTAAAAAAATCCACTACCCTAATCTGTTGTTTTTTTCTTTACAGGAACATTCAAAGACATAATTAAACAACAACCATATTCTTCAACCCCACGCAGCGCACTCCACCAGTGACACTCCAAGCGGTCCTCCCCTTACGCATAACCCACCCCACATCCAGCCACTCGAGCCATAACGCAGCGTCTCCAATTCATACCAAGCAACTCCAAATCTTCAGCCTCACTTATGGCAATGAACAGAAAAGCTCACTCCCAAATCTGCATTTATGCACAAACCTAACAGCCTTCTCCTTCAACCATTAGCTTCAACCATGCACATAATCACCTCCCACCTGCAGCAGCTGAACCATCTACGGACAGCACACCCACCTCCCCAACTCCACGTAGAAATACCTAAATAGCCATCCTTCTACCCACACAATCAGAATCACGAACAACCACGCCACAACATCCGTTCACACAAAAAGAATAAGACAACTGCAACCCACATCACACAACACACCAAACCACCACCAGCTCCTACACAATTCTACTTGATCAGTTTGCTTCTGCTGTCCAAGACATTAATAGCAAACAGACCCACAACATCCACTCCCAAGTTAAGCAAAGATGCAACACACTCCTCCAGTGATTAGCCAACAACGAACTCCACCTGGTTATTTCTTCTATGAAAAAATCCAATCCAAACCTTCCTCACACACCAATTCCCTCACAAAACGACGTAGCACGCACAAAGCCTCCACTGACTAATGTCCCACCATTTTCTTTTTTTCATTTTCTTTTTGTAATTTTAATATCTTCTTTATTTTCAATCTTATTAATTACTTTTAGTTTATCTTTCTTTTAGTTTAATTTTAATTATTATTAAGTTGTTAATAGTTTTCCAAGTAATTTTTGTTTATGTTGTTTAGTGTAATAAAGCGTTCTAAGGCTACTACCAAGACCGCAGCAAAAGGAAAATTGTCAGTAAATGTTATTTCACACCACCAATCTTTTGCAAACTCTGAAATCAGTACAAAAAAGAAGCATGTGTGGATAATGTTTAGATGCTCACAATTCAAGGGAGTCCTCTATTCATTATTTTCTTTGATTATTTTTATTGAGTTGTGAGTATCTTATGCATACATTAGGGGCAAAGTATGATTTAGGTGTGGAGGAGCAAGTGATTTCATTATGATGAACTTTAAGACTTTGCTTGGACTCATGATATGTTAATTCATATATTAATTATTTCTCATGATAGCTTCATAAATTTTTTATTGTTATTCATAAATAACCCTTAAGTTAGGATACATTTTTAGTTTAAGATCTAATGTATGAGACAGACAAGCATGATTAGCGTTTTCATTTAATTGTTTCAAGTATCTCATTAGTTTTGTTGAATGAAAAGTGCGTAAGACTTGATTCATCATATATACGGTCATACATATCTTTTTATTGTGTGTTATCAAACATAACTTGTTTATGCTAGAACTTGCTTTTGAATACGTGTTGAGACCACATTTTTTAATGAATTTGTGTATAAAGATGATGAGGCCATTTAGGATAACCAATTTTGACCTAAACAAGCCTACCTTAACCATTTTTGACCTAAACAAGCCTACCTTAATATTTATCCCTATAAGAACAATTCAAGCCTTACCTTTTCTTTTCTTGCATAATAACCTTATTACAAGCTAAATTTATCCTTAACAATCCAAGCCTTACCCTTTCTTTTCTTGCATAATAACCTTATTACAAGCTAAATTTATCCTTTTTGTTGTTGATATCCTTAATGATTTTGAATCCCTAAATTGAAAGAATTGTATTAGCTTATTTTCATAGGATTTTGATTATTTTCAAGAAAAGTTAATTAGATGATTCAAGTTGCATTGTTTTGACTTTTTATAGAATGGAGGATAAGTATTAAAAAACAAAATTTTGTTTCAGAAAAGGAGAAAAGAAGAAGAAAAAGAAGAAAGGAAAATAAAAGAAAAGAAAAAGTGATTGAAAGAGATGTAATCTGAATTAGGTGAATTTTGATTTAAGTTGAAACTTGTTTGGATAAGTTTGTATGATTCCCTTCAATTTATTTAGCTAAAAAGTTCCTTTTTTCATACCTTACCTAAGCCACGATATAACACTTATTAAGTCCCTTTGATTTATACATTAGGTTCAGTTTGTTTAGTGGTAGAGATATGATTCTCGAGAAAGCTTATGGAAATAACTTGTTACATTTTGATTTGAGAGCTTATGAACTGTAACTTACCACCCCCGATGGGAAGGGTAGAATAGTAATTTGGAAAGGGCTAAGAGTGTTTAGAATGGTTTTGAAATGTTCATGCATACCCTTACATGTGAATAGTGAAATTTGCACATGAAAATGACTATACATGCATTCATGACATTTCCTGGTATATGTGCCTAAATGTGATTTGTTATGAAAAATATGGTTTTTGTGTTTAAAAATTCAATTGGAGTGGATTGTTATGTGTTTTATATTTTTGGGAAATTTTGAGAATTTTCTGGAAATTTTTGGGAAAAATTCCCGGACCCGGAAAAATCGCCAAGTAGCGGACTGATTGGTTTCCGGTAATGGAAATTTCTGTCCAATGGCACTAGAAATTGAGGTAAATGATTTTGGAATTGTTATTAGAGCCATTGGAATTGGATGGATTAAAGATTAAATTCTATTAGGGTTCTTTTATTACAAATTCATTAAATTAATTCTTCTTTTCTTCCTTAAGTGGCAAGTGTCATGACATGTGTCATGACACTCTTAAACTCATTTATTGTCTTGATCATTCACCTTGGCAAGCGATTCATGACACTTCTCTTGTGAAAGGTGATTTTAGAGTGTTTTTCTTCCTCTCATCCGAAACCTCCTCTTTTCCTCCTTCGTTTGTTTCTTTCTTCTTGTAAAGTGCTACTCTTCTTCACCTTATCAAAAGCTCTTTCATCTTAAGTGCTTTCTCAAGCCTAAGCTTTCTATCTCCCTTAAAATGGTGATTGTCGTGTGTGTGAGGGGTGGTGAAGAAAAGTAGATAAGTTGGTGTCTTTTGAAAATTAAAGGAGTGAAAGCTTAAGTTGGTAAGATTTATGTTTTATGTTCTTAAATTGGTAGTTAGATGCACTAATTGTGATTTATTGTGCATTAATTTCATGAAGCTTGTGGCTTGATTGTTTGGGTATAAGTTCATGTTTGTGTGAG
>JAOQMR010000006.1:22945713-22958893 GCA_027563865.1 Erythroxylum pelleterianum | reverse complement strand
AATGGAATAACCCTTCAAGGTAAGGTGATCATGTTTCAATGCTTTATGGTTCAAGAGTTGGGTTCCGGTGACGGGATCCAACAGTTAATGGTTGAATGGTTGTTTCAATGTGTTAATGTTGGTGAAGAATGGGAAAAGATATGATTTTTGTTGTTAGTTTGGGTTGAATTTTGGTTGTCTGTAAAATGTTCGATGAAATTTCTCATAGGATTTTAGTGTTCTATTTTGATAGGGAACAAGTAAGGTGGAGTGAAAGAATTTGGTACTACCATCCTCATCTTTATGCTACATGATTCTGGATTTCTGTATGATCTAAGAGTTTTGTATATCCATGGCCTTATTATTGTTAGTTTATGTATTCATTTTAAATTCTAACTTATACATATTCAAAGGATCATCAGTAAGAGCATATTAGGAAGCTAGGAGAGCATCAGTATCATTTTAAAGGTCTAGCACGAAGTTTGCCTTAATTAATGTCCTTTTTAATTATCATGAGTTTTTTTCCTTTAAAGCTCATATGATTCATAACCTTCAGTACCAATATTTAGTCCCCTTTCCACTGCCTACTAAAATGATTGAATTCTACATATGAAATTGAAGAATTTGAAAGGAGTTGGCCTTTCTAAATTATGAATCTGACTTTGCTATTTTGAACAAGAATTATAATGATAAATTAATATGAATATGACTTTACAGACATCATTGTCTAAGGAGAAATGTCGATGACATTTGCAACAATGTCGTTTGTACAAGATCGAGGTATATCAAAGGTCTTGAGTATGGCCCTAAGCCTGTTAGTGCATCTTCGTCACGATCAGCATATGTCACAGCGCTTCAAGAGGAGAACCAGACACTGAAGACTAAGTTACAATGTATAGAAGAGAAGTTAGATCGTAATGTAAAAGAAGTGAACAAGCTTAAAAAGATGGTCAAATAATTACTTGGCTCAAATTATAATAGTTGTAGCGATGACGATGAGGAGTCTTAGTTTGTATATGACCTGTAATTATTTTTTTATAAAATGCATTCCATTTTTAATATTTATTTTATTTCAATTTATTATTATTTAATGCAACTTTGGTCACCTTAGGGTATTTCGACCCCCTCACTCTGAAAATGACATCCAAAAGTCTTAAATCTTCCTCCTTAGCATGATTTTCTTCACTTGACACCTAAAACACCTGAAATGATAAAATCAATGTAAGCCACTTGATTTAGACATCAAATGAGAATAAAAACTGTGTAAAAGTATAAAAAGATAAGAAAATATGAGTGCATCACAATTCTATCTTCTAAAGGCTCAAAAATAAAACAGAAGTCAGAAGATGAACAGTAACTTCCTCTTAGATGAACAGTGATAAGACGAAGTGGATGAACAGTACTAAGACGAAGTGGATAAACAGTAAGATGAACAGTGATAAGACGAAGTGGATGAACAGTACTAAGACGAAGTGGATGAACAATGATAAGACGAAGTGGATGAATAGTAACTTTGTCTTACTTTCCATCGTCTCATTTCTTCCGTCTCACTTTTGCATCCAGAACGTATCCGCTTATAAGAGTCGTAACTTTTGATTCCAATGTCCAAATTTTTCATATAATATACCGTTGGAAAGATAAAAGAGAGATCTACAATTTTTCAGAGGCACCTTTGCTAAAATCTATTAATATTAATCCCAAATTTTCCCCTAAATTTCGAAGACGAATTTTCCATTCATACACCAACGTATTGCACCCAATTCTAACTTCATGACAAATTTTGAGACTCTTAAAGACAGAATTGAAATTTGATGTCTTTATATGAAATGTAGCCATATGTTTCTAATTTAATCCAAATCAAGAATCATCTCGTTTGGACAATTAGAGAAAACGTTATGGCTAGCAGACCAAAGCACACTTAAGGAATATTTTTCAGATCAGTACCAATTTAGTTCTACATCTTTCCTTCTCACAACTCATACCAAGATCACCCTTTCTACTCCCTCTACTTCTCATTTTTCAAAAAGATCACATTTTAAAATCAATTATACACGAAAGTTGTCAATGAATGCATGTACCACATTTTAAAATCTAACGTTCTTTCTCTTTCTTGATATAGTATTTTCCATTTTAGGTAAATCTTAGGGTTTTCTCGGGTCCAAAAAGTCCCAAATGTCCCTCGACAAGTCGCATTCAGGAGGTTGTCCATGCTGCTTGTCACGCAAGCCCAAGATTTTTGCTCTCTGTCAAGATTATGGCAGAAGGAGCCACGATCCTGACAAACCCTCCATACTTCTATCACAATTTTGGCCTTGGGCCTTACTCTGGGCTTCCTCTAAATTCTCTTCACTCTTTGATATTTGATTTAAAACACTAGCAAACACATCAAAACACCTCAGATACACAAAATTTAAGCTTAATAGCATGCTCTAACCTATAAAACGCTCAAAACATAAATGTCTAACTAAATAACACAATCATAACCTAAACATGCACTAATCATTCAATTTAACACTAAACACATACTAAACTACCCACTAAAATATTATGCAAGCTACTACTATCAAGCCTCAGACCAAGCTCAGACTTAGGCTACCCAGGCCCAGTAACCCAAAACAACCTTGTTTTGCTTTATTTATATTAAAAAAAGGCCTGGCCAACCGAGGCCACCTCAAGCACCCATCAAACTGGGTTTGGGTCCGGTTGGGCCTCAGGCTAGACCTATGCCCAAAATGGTAGGGGTCAAGCTGGGCTAACTAGTTTCAAACCTTTCCCAACTATGCCACCTTATTTACCCATAACCAAGCAGGAGCTAATTTCATCAAGAAGAAGCTTGATTGCACCTTGGTTAACTGGTTTTAAGCCTTTCCCAACTACGCCACCATATTTTCCACTTCTAGTTTATCTGATTAATCAGCAATCATCGGGCAGGCTGAATTGGTAAGTTTCAAAACACCTTTTAGGTTTAATAATTTTCTAACAAACTTAGCAGGTTTTGATGAAGTCATCTAGAGAGGAATCAATACTCATATCAAAGGTTCAAAGTAGTTCATTTGTGTAAAGAAGATTGGTATTGTCAAAGAGGAAATGAAAACATTGTAAAGAAAAAAAAAAGGAAACAATCATCATCTACTGAGCATTGCCATACTTTCCTTGGAGAAGGTATAAGATGATCTATACAATAATCCCCCTTCTTTAAACCTTCAAGAGCTAGAAAATATAGCAATGTTTAATCTCTCTAGATCACTACATTTGGACCACTCACTCATAGAACAAAGATTAAGGATAGAGTTGCTAAAAGGAGGGGGCAAATCCTTGGTTATTCAGCCATCTTGGAGTTCTTTAGGAGAAAATCCTTTCTAACAAAAATCAATAGGAACTTCATCAATCTCGTTCCCAAATGTGGAGAGGAAACATATTATATTAACTTTAGACTAATTGCATGTTGTAACTCAATCTATAAGGTTATCTTTAAAATCCTTAAAGAGACATCGAGGAAAGTTCTTAAAAAATCATATTGATCTTACTCAAGGGGCCTATATGCCTAGGAGAATAGTTGGTGAAAATATTCTCCTAATGCAGGAACTTCTAAGGAGCTACTCAAGCATGAAAGGTAGCAAGAATCTTATGATCAAGGTGTATTTAAAGAAAGCTTATGACAATATGGATTGGACTTATCTCAATAATAAATTTAGAGCATGGAATTTCTAAAGAATTTTAGAATGGATCACCCCATGTTTCACTACTTCCAACTATCATATCTTGATCAATGGTCAAGCCCCAAGAATCATCAAAAGCAACAAAGGGATCAAATAAGGAGACACTATTTGTCTCTATCTTTTTGCTCTTGTTATGGAATTTTTCAATAGAATTCTCAAGAAGATTATTAAAAGAACCAAGTATTTTAAGTACCACTCCAGACGTAAGAAAGTGGGCATAATCAACTTTAGCTTTATATATGACTTGATCCTACTTTCCCAAGCTGACAGTAGATTGATTGCAATTGTTATGATTGCACTTTAAATGTTCCATAGACTCTTTGGACTTAAAAGTTAATTGTGCATAGAATGGTTCTATCTATCTAGGGGTGCAATGTGTTTGAAGCAACCTATAGTTGCTCTCACAAGTTTTTACAGCAACCAACTTCCACTAGTCTATCTTAGCATACCAATCACAGCTTCGAGAACCTCTTTCAAGGACCTTATACCATTATTTGACAAAATTCATACAAGAAAGGATAGTTGAAGTGAGTTGTCTATTACAAGTAGGGCTCAACTTATCAATTTTCTTCAAAACTTCATTAATGTGTATTAGGCTACTCATTTATCCTTTCCAAAGTATGTAATCAAGTCCATAGATAAAACATTCAGGAAATTTCTCTAGTCAGGAGGTAGGGAAGAGAAAACCAAAGCTAAAATCAAATAGAGTGAAGTGTGTACTCCCACGGATGAAGATGGTCTCAACATCATTTCTTTGGACTAAGTGTGTGCATAGATTTTATAGCAAACGGAGAAGTGTATGAAAATTCAATCTCACTCATCCAACTTCCACAATAATGAAATGTATTATGAAACTTAAAGACAAGGTAAGAATGGAGGTAATAAACTTGATTGGTAATGGCAAGTTAACTAACTTGTAGATAGACAACTAGACTACCGTTGGACCACTGGAAGATTTGAACAACCTATCCCCCCTCAAATTGTTTATACATCCTGATGTAACAATTTTCATGGCTTTATAACACAGGGAACCAATTAGATAAGTTCTAGGTCCAACCATCATCTACTTAAAAATTTACAACATCAGACTAAACGCTAATGATGAAATAAGAATTACATGAAAAAAAGCACGAAATATGGCCACTTTACAAACCTATCCTGTAGATAACTATTTAGAGGTTATACTAACAAAACTCTATAGGCTAAGATAGTATGTGAAAATTCTTGCTTTCTCGTGTTTCCACCACCTTATAGATGGTAATAAAAGGTACACTTCCAACAATTGACAAGCTGAACAAATTTACGGCTATTCCTAATTGGTGCGTATTATGTAAGAAGGGTGGAGAAAGCATCCCTTATCTATCTTCTCAATATGGATTCACCTTTAATATTTGGAAAATGATTATAAGCATATGTGCAATTTCTAACCCTCTATGTATATGGCAAGATATAGTTAATTGAAGCTCATCCATAAATTACTGTAATAAAGCTAGCAATTGATGCTATATGTATCAATGCCAATATAGTTACCTCTATATGGGATGAAAAATAAACGATTTTTTCTCAAAACAAGTTTTACAAAAGGATAGTTCAGTAGGGAACTAACCAATATAATCAAATTACACATCAACTTATTCAAAGCCAAATTTAAAGACTTCAATTATTTCAGTAGCAGGTGGAAATTGTGACACAATTTTTTTATTTTGGTTTGAAACATTCCCATCTATGTACTAATTAGTAGGGTAGAATGTGCTTCACATAATGATAGCACTTGTTACTTGTAACTAGTTGTTGGTCCTTTGTACTCTTTGATTTGTCTAGTAGGCTTAATTTAATTTACATTTTTCAAAAAAAAACCTCTAGCTAACAAAACTCCTTTTGGAATTTCTATACTCCATTAACAAATGCTTTTGGTCAAGTTCTCATTCTTTTACTATAGTCAAGATTGTTATTTCCAATCATAATTAGTATACATTAATTTCACCATTACTTTCCGTTATAATGTGGTGTATCAATATTCATATGCATTGATTTTATCTTTATTTAGTATTAAAAATTGGACATAAAAATTTTGATATTATTAACATAAAAGATTACATTGAAAAGTTATTATATGTAAGAGAATTAACAATAATAATTAAATCAAAATTATTGATAATAAAAATTCAAGTTAAGTAGAAAGGACCAATTTTTTTTAATATATGTCCTAACTAATTATAATTATGAGTAAGATAATGTAGGAAATCCTACTAAGACATTGGCTTCCAGTATCACAAGTAATAATTATGCAATACTTTGGGATTATTTAGTTACTATATTCCCAAAAGCAATAGACCAAAACTCATGGAAATTAATCAAATCATAAATTTGAGCAAAACTTGAAAAAAGGAAGAAACATTTAAAGCAACGACCTCCTCCTTCAATAAGTTACAATTTTTTTATTTAAAATCATTAATTAGTACATATTTTCATAATTGGTTGGGTCTTCTTTAGGCTATGTTTGACATATTATATCATATTCCATCCTAAGCAGTAAAATTGAGTTAACTCCGATTTGGGGTTTAGAATAAAATGTATAAAAATGATAAATATGTACTACTACCTAATATACCTTCAATAATTTTTTTATGATATCAATTATACCCTCAACCCTAATAACAAGCATTAATAACAGCCCTATTAATATATGTCTTGTTCTATTAATAGTAGAATAGTCATTCATTATTATTATGCATGCATTACATTTTATTCCATTCTTCTTTCAACATAACATTTTACTATATTATATTATGAATTCTTCCATTGTTCTCAAACAATAATTTTTTAATATTACATTTATTTACATTTTATTTCATTATAAATTATTCCAGTACATAAAAAATATTACATCCAACTAAACATATACTCAATAATGGTTAAAAAAAATGTGAATCTAAAGTACACTTGATTCAGTAGACTTTAAATCCCGATAAATTCATAAAACAAAAGTAAGAAATTTGTATATGTTGGGTTATAAAGCTCAGTTATCCTCTTGTAAGCTCGAAGTTCCAGGTCCTTATTATAACCAAAGAAGAAATTTAAGCGATTGTTGGTTTGAACTTTCAAAGTTTTGATTGAGAGGAGATTATAATATCATAAAGAAACAGAAACCCCGGTAATTCCGTTGATCATACATGTACATGCTCCAAAAATAACGTCCGTAGATTGCATGATCCTACATACGTATGCTTTATACTTTTATATACCAAAAATAAAATAAAACCAACATATATTGGTGCTTAATTTTTATTAAGCTTCGTTAATTTAATCGTTCCTAATAGTAAAATAAGACACTATTAGTTTAGGTTGTTGGCATATTATTGATATTAATATATTCAAAAAATTGCAGAATGAACTCGAATCCGGATTAGTCGATTGCCCGTGTGACGTCGGATACCGGATGGTTTAATCAAAAAAAATTGCAGAGTGATGCATCAATAACGTAAATTATTAGTTTTGACCAGAAGTAATATCGACTAATTATTAAAATTATATTATATATTTAAAATAAATATTAATTTTTAAATAAAAGTTAATTTTTAAATTATTTATTTTAATATCTTTAAATTTTATTTAATATATAATTATTATTAGTAATAAAAATATAACTATGTAAATATTAATAACCAATTAAGTTTTTATTTTTTAAAAATATAAAATAGAAATAAAAATTAAAAAAATAAAAATAGGATCAAATGGACTCTTAAATAAAGGAAAAAATCTAAAAAAACCTGTACCTAACTAGTTTTGGAAACTAACGTTCAGCCATGCCGTTACCAACCATTAACACACACTACCTACCACCAGCTTACGACAATCAAGTTTCCACGTTGAAGCCCTCCTCACTCTTCACGTTGAAGCCCTCCTCACTCTTCACGGTCTTTAAATAACTCTCCTCGGCACACTCTTCTTAACAGTAAATGTCAATTCTCTCGAAGTTTTAAAATTACACGTTACAAGAGAAGTCGTTACAGCGTTGATAATGTCTCCTCTCGTTTTGTACTCCATATTGTTGGCGGTTCTTGGGTACTTACTCCTCAACCTCCGGCCTCTACGCCACCGCCATGGGCGGCCTCTGCCGCCGGGGCCTAAGCCATGGCCTCTGCTTGGAAACCTGCCCCACTTGGGGCCCATGCCTCACCGTTCCACCGCTGCTTTGGCCAAAACCTACGGCCCTCTCATGCATCTCCGACTTGGGTTCGTCGATGTGGTGGTGGCGGCGTCGGCCTCCGTCGCAGCTCAGTTTTTGAAGACCCATGACGCCAATTTCTCTAGCCGGCCACCCAACTCGGGCGCCAAACATATTGCTTACAACTATCAAGACCTTGTCTTTGCTCCCTACGGTCCTCGGTGGCGTATGCTACGGAAAATCACCTTCACTCATCTATTTTCTGGCAAGGCGTTGGAAGATTATAGACAAGTTCGACAGGTTATTTAAGTTTCCAATCCCTAATTAACCATCTTTATTTAGTTCTGGTTCGTGCAGTGCATGCACTCTAGCTGTACTGAATGAAGCCACCTAATTAATACTTATTAACTGCAAATGGAACAAAATCCAAGAAATTGACTATGATTCTTTCATTTCGCTTCTAAAGAATGTTTTTATACTATATTACTAATAGACGCCTAATTAAAAGATGAAGAAGGTCAACATCTTCCTCTTCAACAGGCCTTTGGAAAAGTCCCTTCTTTGATAGGATGATGTGGTTTAACTACAGTGATAATCTGATCTGAAACCTTACCCGTCTCTCAGCTGTGAAAAGTTGTGCCATGAATGAAACTAACCGTTGTTTGTGAGTGGTCTAGGAGGGGTTAACCTATGAATTTAATTGTGGTTATGTTACCGCAAATACTTAAAGTAACGACAAACTTGATGCGCCTTTCATTCGTAAATATGCCTCATGAGATGCTGCAGGAGGGCCTAGAGAAAAACCAACTTCACTGGGTCTTCAAATAAGTGATTTATTATTTATTTTTAGCATAGGAGGTCATAAATAGCTGCATCGTTCAAGTGCTGACCCTTTTGGTGTTTGTTTGCAGTAATATAGACTCTTTCACTAAATATATTAAAGAACTTGTGTAAAAGAATTCTATCATTCTACACAATATATTTTATTAATAGCATCGCACCTTGACTGTTGAAAAAAGCACATATGGGTGTGCGGTCAGACGTTCCTTTGATGTCTCGACAACAGAATTTCGTTAAGTAGATAATACTTTGATTTGGATTAGGATAATTTAATAAAACCTCACTTTTACGCAATACGAGATACTTACCATTTTGCTCAACGTGCAGGGAGAAGTAGCAATCCTCACGCGTGCACTGGCGACTGCTCGACCATCGCCAGTTAACTTGGGACAACTGCTGAACGTGTGCACCACCAACGCGTTGTCGCGAGTGATGATGGGCCGGCGGGTGTTTGGTGACGGTAGCGGTAGTGCAGATCCGAAGGCCGACGAGTTCAAGTCGATGGTGGTGGAGTTGATGGCTCTGGCTGGCGTTTTTAACATTGGGGATTTTATCCCTTCACTGGAATGGCTAGACTTACAGAGTGTGGCTGCTAAAATGAAGAAGCTACACAAGAAATTCGATACGTTCTTGGGTAACATTGTGGAGGAGCACAAGATAAACGGTGGTGCGGCTGGTGGCAATCACACGGACTTGCTCAGCACGTTGATTTCGCTGAAAGACGTCGCTGATGATGATGGTGGGAAGCTAACCGATACCGAAATCAAAGCGTTGCTTTTGGTAATAATTCCATTTCTTTTTTAATTTTATGTCTGAGTCTGAAGGAAACTGCATTTACTTCAAGCTTCCTTAAAATATACAATCATTTAAGCGGTGAGGAGCTGTGCGCTTTGCAGAACATGTTCACGGCAGGAACCGACACGTCGTCCAGCACAACGGAGTGGGCCATAGCGGAACTAATCAGACATCCGCAAGCATTAAGCCGAGTCAAACAAGAGCTGGACACCGTTGTAGGGCGCGACCGACTCGTAAGCGAATTGGATCTCCCACAACTCCCCTACCTCCAAGCCGTCGTCAAAGAAACTTTCCGGCTCCATCCGTCGACGCCGCTCTCTCTTCCCCGAATGGCTACCGAGAGCTGCGAGATCAACGGCTACCACATACCGAAGGGCGCCACGCTCTTGGTCAACGTGTGGGCCATATCCCACGACCCGGAAGCGTGGTCGGAGCCCATGGAATTTCGACCCGAGAGGTTCTTGCCCGGAGGAGAGAAGCCGAATGCAGACGTGAAAGGTAACGACTTCGAAATCATTCCCTTCGGGGCTGGGCGCAGAATCTGCGCGGGCATGAGCTTGGGGTTGCGCATGGTTCAGTTGCTGACTGCGACTCTCGTTCATGCCTTCGACTGGGACTTGGCTGATGGGTTGATTCCTGAGAAGCTGAACATGGAGGAAGCTTATGGGTTGACTCTACAACGTGCCGTGCCGTTGATGGTGCATCCCAAGACAAGGTTGTTTCCAGAGGCTTACAAGGTTTCCAGCTGAGATAATTAGTTGGATGGCATTGTTTCAAGGAAAACGGGAGTTCATTTGGCTTGTGTTATTTTTATTTTTATTTTCTTTCATGTTGTTTAGATGTAAGGGAGAACAAAAAAAAAAAAAAGCCGGGAGATATCGACAAACATCCCTAGGACCTGATGGTGATTTGTCTGTATATTTTGATATGTTTAAATAAAATGTTTTTCACATAAGTTAATGAAGTAAAAGCCAGACATTTACAAAAATATCCTACGTCATAAAAATTCTATCCAATCCCTTCTATCTGTTGCAAAAATTGAACACGTTAGCCCTGCCATGACTTAGACTTAGATTATGGAAATAGTAGATCTTAGAATCTAATGCAGCATCCTTTCCTTCCCACAAAAGCAAAGCAGGTTTACTTGAACAGTAATTGTCCTGGGAAAGGTGAAAGTGAAAGGAAATAATTGAGCTCACAGCTGTGAGTCACTAGAAATATCGAATCCAATTAACATCGAGCATGCAGCATTTCCTTTTCTTCTGTTGTTTTAAGTACCATGCCATAAACATCCCATAGTTATACGGAATCAGCGTCCGTCCTTCCAAACTTCCGTTAACAATATAGACAGAAACCAATTAGATCAAAGCCCGAATAAGTGTTCGTTTGGTTGAGCTTTTGTTAGTAGAATTTTTGTCAGTAAAGTTTTTCTGTCAAACATTAACTTTTTCTTAAAACAACTTTTGCTGTAGATAAAAGTACTTTTGGACCTTCCAAAAGCTGAAACAAACGGACGCTAATCTTCATAATAGTTGTTTCAACTAACCCATTAAAAAGAAAATCCTTATTATTATGGTTTGTTCTCCAGTTTGTCTAATTCCTCCCTCTGCGTTGGTCCCTGAATTCTTCAACTCAGGAGTTACTTAGGCAGCTAAATATTTGTTCCTTATCATTCTTTTTGGTTAGCTTCCAGGCATTCCTATTGTTTTATAAGCTCTAGGCGAAATAAAATAAAAAAAAAGGGCCCAATAAATCGACAATATATTTAATTTTATATGTTTGGAACTAGAAGAAATATATAGGTACAACCAAATTTCAACAGCTTCACAATATATCACAAAGATATATAAATGGTATTATATCTGTAATAGAGGAAAAATAATTACCAAAATTTATTAAAAATAAAAAACAAAGAAAAAAGATATTAAAAAAATCAGAAACTTTTCCTTTAAATTATACTTAAAATTCAAAAGATAGAATCGTAAAAAATGACCCTTGTGCGCATAAAATCTGATTTCACTTGGCCTAGCATGAGGAATACAGTCAAAAACTTCATCAAAGAATGCTTTGTGTGCCAACAATGTAAAATCGAGAATCAATGCCCGACAGGACTACTTCAACCATTACAACTTCCAAAAAAAATATGGTCTGATATCTCCATCGATTTGTGGAAGGTCTTCCTCCATCTCAAGGCTTTAATGCGATCATAGTGGTTGTTGATCGACTGAGCAAATATGCTCACTTTGTTCCCTTGAAACAACCATTCACGGCTGTAACTGTGGCAAAAGAATTCATTCGCCACATCGTCAAGCTTCATGATTTTCATTCTTCCATAATCAGTGATCGGGATAAGGTATTTATAAGCTCTTTAGCTCTTATTGGAAGACACTTTTCACATTACAGGGTACATCTCTTTGCTTGAGTTTCAGCTATCATTTCCAAACAGGTGGACAAACGGAAGTGGTGAATCGAGTGCTCAAACAGTAGCTACATTGTTACACCTACAATAAACCGTACAAGTGGATCGACTGGCTACCTTGGGCGAAATTTAGTTACAATACTTCCATCCATTCCGCCATAAAGATGTCCCCTTTTGAAGTCGTGTATGGGACCCCTCCTCCAAGGTTGCACGCTTATATTCCCAGCACCATCAGGGTTCAAGCTATTGACGAAGTCCTTCGCAACCGAGATGAAATACTCGCAGAGCTCCGCTTGAACCTCACGTCTGCCTGTAATAGGATGAAACAATTGGCAGACCTTCATTGTAGGGATCTTAATTTCCAATTTGGGGATTATGTGTATTTGCGATTGCAGCTATACAGACAGAACTCGGTGGCTTTTCGTCGCTCTCTCAAACTCTTTGTAAGATATTTTGGACCGCATAAAATTATTGGCAAGGTGGGTTCTGTGGCTTACAAGCTTCAACTCTCTGCAGATGCTCATATCCATAATGTCTTTCATGTCAAAGTTATGAAGAAACACATTGGTTCTCTACCTTCACAAAATTCTCTTCCTCACGTTTCTAATGAATCAACCATCCTACCACAACCTGAGGCCATCCTGGATTGTCGAATTATTAAGAAGGGGTAGTATAGAGCGCGTGAGGAAATCCTTGTCAAATTGGTTGAAGCCTAAACAGAAGATGCGACATGGGAAAATTGTCGCCGTTTTGCCCATTCTTATCCACATTCCAATCCTTGAGGTCAAGGATTATTTATAGCGGCGAGGACTGATACGTGCAAATACATGCAGTGGACGTGAGGAGGATTTATTGCAAACCTGGAAGACTTGGTCCTTGAAGCCGTTAAACCCTGCTAGTGGTAAAAAGTTAGTTGCTTGAATTTCTCATTCAATAATGTAGTGGAAATATTCACAATCAGTTAACTCTGCTAGTGGTGAAAAGTTAGTTGCTTGAATTTCTCATTCAATAGTGTAGTGGAAATATCCATAATCAATTTGTTTCGTTTTTCTTTGTAAGTAGGTGGCTATTTAGCCACTATTTCCCTATTTAAACTATATTAATGAAAAACAAGGGGAGAAAAAAGATCGTCAACTACTTCCTCTTTTTCCTTCTTCTGCAAACTTCTTCTTACACGAAATTCTTATCAGCAACCAAATATAATGCGATTCTCGTGTATTTTACTAACTCCTTATATTTAAGTGCGGTTCACTAGACTCT
>JAOQMR010000006.1:22917680-22934105 GCA_027563865.1 Erythroxylum pelleterianum | reverse complement strand
ACATACAAGTCGACTTACGAGTACTGTAGATGTATAAGTCGAGTTGCGCAAGTGCACAAGTCGACTTACACTTACAAGAGACAAAACAAGGAGGGTCGTTAAAATTAAAAGAATAATGATCTTAAGACATGGCTTGGCAAGTGACACTTGTCACTTGCCACATGTCTAATTCTTATAACTTTAAACTAAGTTCTTGCATTTAACTAGTCTAATCAAATCCAATTTCTAATCCAATTGCCTCCCAATTATAATTGACACATGTCAATAAATTCCAAAGTCATTTATCATTCGTCTTGCCACTTGGCATTTTTCCTAATCCAAAAATTGTCCAAATTTTCAAAAATTGTCTTAAAATTCACCAAAAATTCTAAATCACTAAATACACTCTCCAAATTAGTTTTCAACATATAAAAATCACATTTCTCAATATAATCACATTTATAAACAATTATACCCGAAATATGTCAATGAATATATGTACAATTATTTTAATGTGCATAAGTTCAATATTCACGTGTATGTGCATATCATATAATGCATGAACATGAAATGCATTTTCTAATCTCTCAATAATCTCTCATATATATACTGTTCTAGCCTCAACGTGGGTAATGGGATGTTACAACCCAACTCAAGTAAACACAAATCAACTAGATTAACATTAAATATAAGCAAAAGGTAAAGTTAGAACATCATGAACAACTCAATATCCATATTCGTACAACTCATCTCAATCTTACACATTAAATGAATAAAAAGGTAAATAGGGAGGAAATGAAACTCAGGTTGGATGATTCGGGAGAGCAGCGACATCGGGAGATCACCTATTTCAGGAAGCTTCGGCGTCAGAACCCTCTTCTTCTTCTCTCTCTCTTCTTTCTCTCTCTCTTTTTGGTATCCAAATGTAGGTAGAATGTAGGCTTTCCTCTAGGGTTCCATCGTTATCCCTTTATAGTATTTTCCAATTAAGGTAACCCTAGTGTCTTTTTGGGGTCCGAAATATCCCTCGAAAACTTAAATCCGAAAGTGACTCCATATTTGTCTGCGCGCAGGCCACAATCTTAGCCCTTAGTGCACGATTGTGGCAAGCTTATCTACTCTCTGTCACGATCGTGGCAAATCCCCCACAATCATGACCCTATGCTTAAGCTTCTATCACGATCGTGGCATGACATGGCCCTATATTGGTACTTCTGTCACGATCATGGCAAGTCCTCGATAATCGTGGCCTTATGTTTTTGGTTTGGGTCTCCTCTGAAACCTAAAACACTAACAAATTCATCACGACACCTCATATATATAAAATTGAACCTCAAAAACATATTCTCACCCAAAAAACACTTACAACACAAATGTTTATGAATTAACACAATTCTTAAGATAGACACACACTAAAAAATCAACTTAACCACTAAACACATATCAAATTACTTATAAAATACAATGCAATCTACACCTATCAACATCCCCATATTTAAACTTTTGTTTGTCCTCAAGAAAAGATCAAATACAACCAATAAGATTCTATCACTTCATTTTTACAAAGATTAAAAAATGCAATCCCTCAAACTTTGGCCCACTTAAGTGTCAAGCTACTACACACATCATGACTAATTTTCATTGTTTCACAACCCATGAAACCATCACTCAAAGATAAGTATAAATTCAAAATGGACATTCTGTTAGTAGTGTGCCCTAGGCCAATGGACATATGTGACTTTTGTACTAACATTATGACTTATTAATAATATATTATGAGGTATTCTTTTATATATGCATGTATATCATTTATGTAATGTGATTTACGTTCCATGAATAGTATTAGGCTTATGTCATCAAGTATGTGACTTGATAGGAAAACCATAAGCATTATAATACTATTTTAAACTATCCCTGGTCGATCGTTATTGGTGGAACAATAATGAATTAAGGCTAGTATGTGTTCTGATTAATGATCACGTTTTTCTGATCATGGATATGAGTTATCAAATCAGAAACATAGTTATATGTTAGAGAACATATATTGGACCGACCCATAGAGAGAACACTACATAGTTTCATGTCAATAGTGATTCTCAATATGGTTTGACTTTAGTCCTCTGACCTGAAGTCATCATGGTGAGTAATCTTGATATCGTGTTACAAAGGGACTGAGCTTATAACCATGGTTACAGGCTAAATCAGATTACCGATCCTCATTTGATTTGGGTACTCATAATGTCTTGCTAAAGGCCGCTTATGACTTATGGGCCTTGAAGTGTGATCAAGCCTATTGCCAACATCAAATGAGCCTACAGGGTCACACACAAAGAGTGATATAATCTGGGCTTATTCTCTTGGGCCTAATTTATTAGGCATTGAATAAATATATGTAGATATATTTATTGGGCTAGATTGAATTAAGTTGTCGGGCTTTTATTATATGAGATATAATATGGGTCGAAACTTATTGGGCTTCAATAATTCCTAATAAGAATAGGGATTAGGTTTTCTCTATAAATAGAGAAACTTATGTCTTATTAGATGCGACACGAAAACCCTAGTCACCAAAACCTAGTTGGTCGCTCTTCTTCTAAGTGAAAAATTATGCGGAGTTCAAAAGGGTTTTAAAATGTGCTAGCAAACATTAGCTCCCAGATCATTCATCCTCGTGTGGATACTAGTAGAGGACATTCGCGCATTACAGTGTGTACAAATCTGAAAAGAAACAAATAACAATCCGCGTCAAGAAGTAATTTCGTACGTGTTATAATTTTCGGTTATACTTCTTATTGTGTAGTATGGTCCATTCCACTGCGTATTGTGAATACCTGGCCCATAGGCGATCCAACATATTCCTTATGAATTTCACTCATTTCTCTCAAGTGTTTGATGGTTAGTGTTTCGCTCAAACTTCCTATAGGAAACCACACTATCATAGACTTGTTAATATACCAATTCTTCTCTACAATGATTACATGCTAAGATAGATCAAAAGGGCTTTAATTTGGGTTATAATGTGGATAGGGTTAAGGAGGGTTAAACAAGTTTTAGAGGTTTATCACAAGCATTTATAAACTACTATAAATACAACTAATAAGATTCTATCACTTCATTTTCACAAAGATTAAAGCATGCAACCCCTCAAACTTTGGCCCACTTAAGTGTCAAGCTACTACACACATCATGACTAATTTTCATTGGTGCACAACCTATGAAACCATCACTCAAAGATAAGTATAAATTCAAAATAGACCTTCCTTATGAATTTCACTCATTTCTCTTAAGTGTTTGATGGTTAGTGTTTCACTTAAACTTCCTATAGGAAACCACACTATCATAGACTTGTTAATATACCAATTCTTCTCCATAATGATTACATGCTAAGATAGATTAAAAGGGATTTAATTCGGGTTGTAATGTGGCTAGGGTTAAGGTAGGTTAAACAGGTTTTAGGGGTTTATCATAAGCATTTATAAACTACTAAGGTTTTAGGAGTTATATCATATTTTAGCTCTTGAATTTTTGACATAAGATTCTTTCCTTTAGCTTCCTTTGCATCATAGTCCATTCTACGTTGACGTGATAGGTTTAATTTTTTTTAGTACATAACGTGATCATGGAAAGATTTTTCAGAGGAAGCAAAGATTTTTTTTAGCTTTATTAAGAATTACCCTAATAATAGATGACTGATTCATAGACCTAACATGTGACAACATACTCAGAAAAGAATTACGTCTGATTTTAGTTAAGAACTATAACTCCTACGATATAGTGAGTCTCAAAAAATCTTTTACTTTTGATAGTTCTTCAAAGTTGATTGTTGATGCAACATTGAAAGGAATGCCAAAGGAGAGATATAAGAAGGTCAGGTCAAAAACTTCTTATGAATTCGTCACCTATGGAATACACATCCTTTATCTGTAAGTTATAAAAGAATTCATAAACAAACTAGCATATCTATGTATAGAATAAAGAAATTCTTGTCTCACCTCTAGTGAAGTAACCTCTATGACCTTTGGGCTAGGATAAGCCTTGATTCTTTTGAAATCCAATTCTAAAGGAAAAGAAGGAGTATGAAGGTCTGATGTTGTATTTGCAAAAAAAGAGATAGCACAGTGGGAATCCATATTGAAAATGAAGCTAAAAGTAATAAAATGACGTTTTATACCATCATTAACTTCTTCAACAACCTTTTTAAGAGTAGAGGAAGTCCCTTCTAAAGGAAGAGTGCCTTCATTTAAAGGTTTAGTGACTACAGTTTCTTTGAGTAATTTGGAGGGGGAGCAAGTGAAGTTCTTTATGAAAGCACTTGGAATTGGAGTTTTATCTTTCTTAGAACTAAAGGTTGTTAGGGACTTCTCTTTAAGTTTTTTTTAGGGAGAGGAGTACAGGCCACACCTTTCTAAGAGGAAGGTTGGCTTTCTTCTTTATTTTCAACACCCAAGATTCCAAAATCTATAAGCAAATAAAGTTGAAAAAATTTAAGGAGCTAGAAATACGCAAGTAAAATGGGAATACCTTTGAGAAGAGCAAAATCAGGTTGAGGAATTAGATGCTTTTTAACCACCAAGAGTGGTAAGGCTATGTGTCAGTGATACTAATAGCAACAATCTTACACTTTAAAAAGTGATAATGATTTAAAATTTTTTGGATTTATTTAACATTGGTTGTATTTGTTTAGAAAGGAACTCCTACTAGATCGTCCATAAAATATATAGTGAAGAATTCCTAGGGATAGGTCAAGTTGCCTACTCCAAAGGTAAGGGAGATACATGTCAAAACCTAAGGTCATAATAGAAAGGCCGAGTTTTAGGGCTTTATCACCACCAACAATAAAAACTCTAGGATTGATATAAATGAGGAAAAAATTTGGTAAATGGATAATAAGAGGATTTAGAAGTCTTATAGATTCTTAGCTAATAAGGTTCAACTAATCCATTGACTGAGACTTTAGAGATAGAAAAATATTGAAGATGTCTTTAGGAGATTTACTACATAAGCTGGTAGCTAATCAAAGTCTAAGAAAATCAAGAAATCTAGGGTCAAAGGAAGGTAAACCTTCTTTATCCTTGAGTTCATGGAAATAAGCAAAAGTCCGAAGCTGGACAAAACACGCGCACAAATTAAGACGTTGTAAAAGTATATTGGAGAGGCATCTCATTAAGTTTCTATAAAGAAACCATAAGAAAAGGAGCCTAAAGTGAAGAACTTACTAGAAGCTACTACTTTACTAAAAGGAAGGAATTCTAATTTGAGTTTCGACTAAGTAGCTTAGCTAGTTTTTTTCTTCATAAAACGAGTAGCTAAAGCAACGCGGGCATTAATTAAAAAAATGTGTTTGTATATTATAAACAAATAACTATTCCACTGGCCTTCGGGTTATGAATAAAGCTAGTAGTCAGTTGAGAACATGATGTAGCCGCACCGGGTCAACACACATCACAAATGTATGCCTTTGCGTTAAAAGGCTATAATGACGTTCTAATCAAGCAACTTAATAAATACATGACTTAGTCGAGTAACCAGATAGACATTCATCACCATTGTTTTCCTCTGTGTAAAAAGACTAGGTCTATGTCCACAAAAAGTAATAATAAAAATAATAAAAAAATTGTGTTTTCTAATAAAAATCTACTAAACTTGTAGGTAGCTTAACTTTTCATGAAAACATACTTATGATTAGTTACAAAGTTTGACTGACCAAATCATTATTAATGTGTGTGTATAATTGAAAGGCATGAATAAACTTGACATTTAAGTTTTTATTAATATTTATATTTATTCCAAAGCTCCTAGATGCAGACTTTGTATGTTAATGATTTGGAACAACTTGAATGACTGTGTTTAAAGTTAAATTTATTTCATGAAGTTGAAGTCATTGTCTCATTGTTGAATTGTGTGCTTTGTGGTTTTGTGTTGGTTGTTGTTTTGTTTGCTTGAGGATAAACAAACGTTGGGGATGTTGATAAGTGTAAATTGCATCGTATTTTAATGCATAGTTTGATATGTGTTTAGCCGTTAAGTCAATCATTTAGTAAATGTTTAGGCTAAAATAGTGTTAGTTTGCGATTTATTTATGTTTTAAGTGTTTTAGGGTTTTTAAAGTACCTTGACGTGTTTGTTAGTATTTTGGGGTCAACATCGAAGAACGGAGGAGTTTTGGAGACATTCGGACTAAAACAATGGGCCACGATCGTAACAGAAGGCTCAGGTGTGAGCCACAATTGTGGCCTGCGTTGGGCAGATGCACATGCACTCTATTTTGAGGGATTCGGAAAAATCCTAGGGTTATCCAAAACACAAAGGAGTATAAAAAGAATATAAAGAGGTAGAAAAAGAGAACTTTTTGCATCAACCACCTTGAGAAACCTTAAAGAGAGATCATCCAGAGATAAAGGAAGAGAAGAAGGAAGAGAGAAGAGGAGAAGAAGCTGACGCAAAGTATTTCCCAGATCAGGAGGTTTTTCGACGTCACAGCCTCTTGTCATCTATTTTAGATTGTATTTCCTATTCTTTTCAGTTTTATTATTGTATAGAATTGGATTGAATAATTGATGATAGGATCTAGAATGTCGAGGATGTTTTAAACTTACCTTCGAAATTTTATTTTTGAATTAATGAGAATTTGATTGCTTATGTGTTTATTGGATATTGTTGTGGTTTGATTATGCTATTACATAATTCCATAATAAATTGAGAGAGTGAATCGAATGTAAAATGATTAAATTGGACTAACAAGAGTTAGGTGATTTAATAAAAATCAGAATTAAATCATATTGATAATTTGTGTTGAGAGAGGTCTTGTATAGGTTTTTAATAGTTTATTAGAGAATTTCAAAACTAATTAAGGTTTTGGATAGGTTGTGAATTCATAGATTGCAACCTCCATAATTTAATTAGGGTTTATGATTTAGGATTAATGGTTATAACTCGAGAGAGAGTAATCAACCCTAGGATAGTCTAGAACCAACAATCCAATAATTCATAATCAGTTAGGTTGGCATTAGGGATAGGTAAAATTCCCTTTTGTTCAATTGGTAATTTCCTTTAGTTAATTCTTGGGTGTGTTGCAAATTGCTTAATAATTATTATTTTCTTGTTTGATTCTTAATTTGATTGATTGAATTAAATTCTCGTATTAGTTTCATTGCATCTTGAATTTCTGTTATTTGTTTCTAGCCTTAGATTTTAGGATTAGATCAGTTCCCTTTTCGTGGGATTAACACCTTTGGTACTATGCTAACGAACAATACGCTTGTAGATTATCGAGGATTAATAATTAAAACTTACACACAACCAAACCCCAATCATTTTTCTATTTTAAATCATTTTTATGCTATTGTTGAAATAGAAACATACAAAAAGTTGAAGTATATTAGAGTTGAAAATTGAGGAGAGTACAAAAGTGCATTTAAAAACTATTGTAGAGATCATATAATCAAATTGAAGAAAATAGTCGTTTAGTAACCTTAACTTAATAGAGTTTTAAAAATGAATTATACCACCTTAAATGAATTTTATGCATATTTGCATATTTAACACTACTAATCTCTTTCTTCATAGTAATGATAAGAATAGCAATAGATCTATTCAACCTTTATTCATCATTCCATATGAGCCTAGGGAGGCAAATGTGTCTCATAAGATCTTATGAGAATACGTGGTTATAGAGCATTCATACATATTCTTAGAAATGAGAGATCCAAACTTGATGGTAAATCTAAATTATGCAACTTTTTAGGTTATACTAATGATTAATTTGGATGGAAATTACAAGATTTGGATCAGAACAAGATTATTAGAATTTAAGATTTTGCTTACTTGAAAGAATATGCAATTGAACATTTTAAGAGAATAATAAGCTATTAAAAGTTGGGAGTTATACTGATGTAAGTTCAATTCCTAAAAAAACTACTATTGAAGAGGAAGCCATACCACATGATAACTTGGAAGCAAAAGAGACTCCAAAGGTTAATTAGGATGTAATTGAAAAATAAATGGAAACAGTTTAAACCAAACTACCATATAAATGCTTGTTATGGTGATCTAATAAAGAAAAATAATCTTCTTAGAGGTACTTTCCACATAAGTATGTGATGATTATTGATGGAGAAGAACCAAAAATCTTTAAGGAGGGCATGTATCATGATCAGAAAAATAAATAGTTTAAAGGAACGTAAAAGGAGATGAAGTTGCTACGTAAAAACCTCACATTCGACTTAGTGAAGCCACCTAAATATAAAAGAACTTTAAAGAATAAGTGCATTTTTTAGTTAAAAGATGAAGATAATTTTAATCTCATGTATAAATTAAAACTGGTTGTAAAGGGATTCAGTTAATATAAGGGAGTTGATTTTGAACAAGTGTTCTCATATTAATATGGAATTGTCTTTAATTAGAGTTCCGTTCAATCTAATAGGTAGTCTAAACTAGAATTTCATCAACTAGATATGAAGACTACTTTCATAGGTAGTGATTTGGAGGAGATATGGAACAATAACTAAAATTGAAATAATGAAAAACTATATTTTTTTTACATATTAAGTGAGTTCAATTATTTCAATTATAGATTTTATTTCATTATTTTAAAATTTTTGAATCACTAGTAAAATTAGATTTTAATTCATTATTTTAAAATTTTTGAATCACTAGTAAAATGGGATTTTAGTAATGAAAAAGCTCTCAATGCTATCTGAACATTTCAAATTCAATTCTAAATTATAATCAATTTGAATTAACATAAATTGATCGGAATGATAAAAAGGGCTTTAAAATCAAAATATATGAGCATATGGTATCTAAGTTATAAAAAAAATATGTATAGTTTGAAGCAAAAACAAAGACAATGATATAAAAATTTTGAATTATAGTTAGGAATAACATTGGTTTGGGCTCTGGGCCAAAAAATTTTGTAAGGACTTGGGCTTGACCTGAGTTTCGAATTAGTTTGGGACTTATTGCTCAAGCTTAAGCCTAATCGAACTTTGCGTGACCAAAAGCTTGATCAAGATTTTAGTTTTAGATTGAACCTTATTATTATGTTTAAAAAAATGATATTCTTTCGCTTATTAGAAAATGATATAATTTGAAAATTAAAATTAAGTTGTTTAGGCTTTGGGCCAAGTCAAGTCATATAGTTCAAGTTTAAGCTTAACCCAAAGCTCAAAAATTAAGGAAAAAAAGGCTCGAATTCATCCTAAAACTCAATCAAGTTAGGCTAAATTTATTGTCTTCAATTTGTTCTTGACTTGGGCCAGGCCAAATTGTCAACTAATATTTGATAGATTTTGGGTAAAATTGCCACTTTAGATCACTATGAATTATTGAGAAATTCTTATAGAGATTTTATTAGTCTTTCTTTAGGTAGGTGACATGGCAATCGTTAACCATAATTTTAAGAAAATAAAAAGTCTCAAAGCATAATATAGCAACTCCTTTGCTATGGAAGATTTGAGTTCAACGAAGAGGGATAATTATTTATAATGGAAGAAATAGATATATTTGATCATTTCATTAGAAATATATTAAAAAGGTGTTGGTTTAGTTCAACATGGGAATAATTAACATGTTTGTGCTCCACTTGTTTATCATTTTAAATTTAGATCTAAACAATGTCATACAAATGAAAAGGGAAAAAAAGGAATGAGGAAGATTCCATAGTCATCAATTGTTGGATACTTGATGTATGTTATGATGTGCAAAAAAACATATATTAGGCACACAATTGCCATTATTAGTCAGTTCCTCTCAAGGGTACTTCTAAATTTTCTATATTTTGATAACATTGCAAGTGCTTTAGATGGATATATAAATTCAAATATAGCTAAAGATGTAGACTTTAGTAATTTTGCATCCGAGCACCTAATGACATTTTCAATATGAGTTATTCCTTGGCAATTAAGACTGTAGAAATGTGTAGCATTTTTTTTACCATTGAGACAAAGTAAATTGTAGTAATATAAGCAAGTGAAGAATTCTTGCGGATGAAAAAATTCTTTTAAGAATTAGGCTAAGATCGAGAAAATTTACTCAACTTTGTTACTTATCTATCACATCATTGATGATGTGGAAAAATTTTTATTATATGTTAAATTTATTTTGGGTCTAAAGGACCATATATAGGCCAAGTAACTATTGGGGATTCAATCTTTTTTAAAAATAAAAATAATAATTAATTTAATTTAATTTATCCTTAATTAAAATTAAGTAAAGTAATAAAATAATTTAACCTAACTTTAACTAAATGCTTAATTTTACAAACTCCTAATTTCACCCATCGTTAACCTTAAAATTACCAATATTCCCCTGCTTCTTCATAGACCTTTCCTCACTGCTGTCTTATTACAACAATTATCAAATACAAAAGAGGAGCTAAAAATTGCAAGGGAAAGAATACAATTGTTAGAAAATTAGGTTGCTAGATAAAATGTTGAACTCCAGAAATATAAATCACCTACATCCACTAATTACTTGCAATCTGAGTTGCAACATCAAAAGTTGGAAGCGTCGAGATGAAGGAGAATGATGCAATATTTAAGATAGATAACACATCCCAACTAAGTGTAAGGAGTTTTTAGCCAAGGTTTTGAAAAGATGTAGCCTAATGGAAATGTTTTGGCAAAAGAACTCAACATTACAAAGAGTCTTCAAAGTGCAGAGAAAGAATTTTTTGCTTCAATACATTAACTTGATAACAATAATCCCTCTGAAAAGATCAGTATTTTGCATAATCAAATTGCTTTAGCACATAAAGATATCAGCATATGGAAAGTCAAGGTCAATTTAGAAAAGAGGGAGGTCTCTAAATTCTAAGAAAGACTTCTTAGATTGAAAACTAGTTTATCAGACCGAAATCATAAGAAAAGAGACTTGAAAATAACACTCTTGGATGTTGAACAAAAGATTTTTGTTTTTAAAAGAACGCCCAATTTAAAGTTAAAATATCTAGATAGTTGGAATGAAGAGTAAAGTTACATCGGTAGTTATGGAGTTGGTTCTGTATCGCTTTCCCACAACTGGTTAACCACTAATCATGGGGCTGGTCCTACATCGCTTACCTGCAACTGATTAACCATTAATTACGGAGGTGGTTCTACATCACTTATCTATACTAAGTTAATTATTATACACCGGTATAATAACATGTATAAAACTTATCAGTATACTATAGGCTAGAAACCATTTCCTTTTTATCAACCAATAACATCATCTCAATGTAAAATCAAATCATAGAAGATTTAACTTTGAAACTTCAATTCATATATTGATAAAACATAAACTTATACAAGCAACATTCACATAAAACTCATAATCAATATTCAATTCACGATAGAGTAGAAATCATTCATAAAATCAATTTAAAGAACACTCATTATTTTGCAAACTTATTGCCAAGAATACTCAAGCATTCAGTGCCTCTCTTTTTTCCTTCAGAAAACACATTGTGTTTAGACATCTGTTTCCAAATTTAGAAATAAGACATTAAAACTATAAATTCGGTTTAACTGAATTTGATATTAGTATCTAATTACGTAACACGTACATTAATTGTATTTTTTATTACTTCCGTAAGCTAACCTATTGTTTTCTGTTTCCAAATATAGCTTCGAAAGTCACTTAAATACCATATTTTACCCATTCTAACTTACAGTTTCTTCAAAACACTATCTCACTCAATTTAATTCACCATATCACTATCATGCATGATGAGTCACGGTTATGACCCCTGTCTGGAATTCATACCTCCATTTGTTCCTAAATTTTCACATAGTATATGTTAACATTATGTTTTGAGGTCTTCTAGACATTTGTTCCCATATCTCTCTAGTTTTCATATCATCAAAAATGAGGTCATTTAAAGTTCTAAATCAAGAAACATGCACCAAACATCACAAGTTGCTCCAACATAGGGCAACATCAGATCACCATTTTCAATCTTAAATTCCAATATGATTAAACCATAATTAGTTCAGGGTTTATTCTAGGAATTTTTTAGTACTATGTCTTATGTTTCATTTTCAGTTGTGGTCGTCTAATTTGGAGGTCTATAGGCCGATTTATGGCCAAAATAATGGGATTGGTTCAAACATACTTAAGACAGAATTCTACTAAGTGTTACTCTCTTGTCATATTCAATCAATTCCATGCAAAGAAACACCAAAATAACACTAAGGCACCATTGATATTAAACACATCCATTCCTTACTAAAAATCCACAAAAATTAGGAATTTAAGCTAGAAAAACTTACCATTTTTTCCTCCAATCTCTTGAGTATTTGTTAAATAGCGTTACTTGATCAAGATCTCTTCAAATCTCTATCAAAACCTATCAACAATGAAAGCCCTCTTCTTCCTCTCTCCTTGGTCGACCTTCACTCTTACTTCTATTCTTTTCACTTTTGTTTTTGGTATCTCACATTTATTCCTCTCAACACGCACAATTATGTTAAAGAATAAAGTTTAATGTCTTATTTCATGCTTTTTTATACTCATTTAATGGATTCCACATGACACCTTCCTATTGGTTCTCTTCTAATGACTCATCCTTCCACCAACACCATGTAAACTGACCAAATTACACTTTCATGAATACCAAAAAGACCAAATTGCCCTTTAATGCATACAAAAGACCAAATTGTCCTTTAATGCATTTAATTCACCAACTAACCGAATTAAATCCTAAAAATATTTCACAACTGTCTTATCATCAAATTGACTATGAAATACTCGAATTAGGGTCACTACTTATTGAGTGGATGCTCTAAAATTTATTGAATGGGTTTAAAATCAATAATACCCATTATTTTTCAAAAAGGGCATTTTAGTCCTAAACTTTCAGAACTTTTGAAATATATCTTATTGGACTTATTTTCAGTCCATTTCATTATCTTTAGACTCTAATACTTATTCTGGATAATTTTTAATATTTCTAGGTTGGGTCCTCCAAAACTCACTATTCATCCAAAAATAATACTCATCAAACATAAAAATTTATATTCAATGAAAGGAAAGGTTAAGCGTTTTACAATCACCCTCCTTACACAAAATTTCATCCTCGAAATTTAACTAAGCATACATGTTCAAACAAGTGGGGATACAATGCATGTATCAGATGCTTAGGCTCCCATGTAGCTTTCTCTACCGCGTAATTCCTCCGCAGTACCTTAACCAGAGGAATGATCTTATTACGTAGAACTTGTTCTCTGCGGTCGAGGATCTGTACAGGTTCCTCCTCAAAAGACAAATCTTCCTTTAGGTTCACCGGTTGTGCTCTAATTACATGTGAAGTGTCTGCTAGGTACTTGCGAAACATATATACATGGAAGACACTGTGAATCCTCGCGAGTTCATCTAATAGCTTCAATCGATATGCCACTGATCTATTTCTTTTTGTGATATCATACAGTCTCATGTAAAATGATGAAAGTTTGTAGAAAGGATAAAAAGGAAATAACCATCCCTTCTTCTTCTTGACAAAAATAAGTTTCTTTTCATCACATTTTTGCAATTGACCGATAACATATTGATTCTTATTCTCCTCTAATATTTAAGTTGGTGTTCACAAAGATAGAAAGTGATTTTAATTTCTCTGTCAAGTTGCTCTCTATGAACATCAATGGTGAATGAATCACCATCTTGAGATTTCCATATCTAAAAGCTCATCATTGTCCTATTGTGTGGTCGCAACAATACTCATATTAAAATTCAAGTTGCTCACGAGGCTCTTTTCTTCAAAATCATTGTCCACTTTCTGCCTTTAACATTATCATAAATCTTTTAATTTTGTATGTCGGCTATTATTGTATCTATAGCAAGTGTTATACCCCCTGAAGCCGTCATTTCTTGCGATTACATAAATTGGATTTGGTTGAATATTGATCTTAACTTATTTATATTCGTGGCGATCATATTGAACCTAAATTTTTGGCATCTATTTCTCACTTTGTATCTAAGAATCCTTGAGTTATTGGGATACATTCTTTAAGCTTCTTAAACTCTTGGTCCCAATTATCTTTTGTCATGTTTATGAAATTTTCTTGCTAAGAATCAGAAAATTCTAATATCATTTGTTGTGATTATTTGTGGTTAAAGAGGAAATGAAGAATAGAGCAGAGGAAAGAGATATGAATCTAGAAGAAGGAGGAGAGAGCCTTTGTTATAATCTGATGTAGTTAGTGTTAGTGAATATATAAAACCAATTAAGTTGGTCTCACACAACAACTTAAGCTATTGTGGTGAAATGGTCGCTTAACAGTTAGCATGAAAATATATGACCAACGGTCCATTTTTTGATGGTGTTTTTTACTCTGATGCTAGAGAGATAATGCACAATCATGACATTAATATCGCTTCTGTGTACTAGATGGTGAATTTGCCTTGTCATTTCAGAGTGGTCAATGCTTGTCTTTTTGATTGAAACTGAAGGTTAAATAGCTTAGAATGCTGGTTTGTAACTAAATAAATATGGACTTGATGAGAGGTGGATAGGGAAGGGGAAGCATGAACGAATGTGAATTTGTAACAATGATGAATGCTTTCTGGGCCATATGTGGCTCGGTCAATGGATACCATATGTTGTTGGATCAATGATACCGGGATGCGCAAGGTGAGGGGTAAGATTCTTGTTTTGAGCTCTTTTCCCGAGTCCCAAGTAACATCAAGAATTCATGTTGGAAGCTTTGTTAATCTACACCAGCTTTGCTTATTTATTCACCTATTTAACAATGTGATGGTTATCTAACCCTAATTCTTAACCTTGAGTTTTTCCGATTTCTTAAATTCTGTGTTTCTGATAACGTACATAATGGCTGATATCAACCTTAACGCAAAGTGCTAAAATGATAAGAGAGAATATAAGCTAATGTTATGGAGGACAGAATGATAGGTACTTTCTTTAGGTGCACAAATGCTATTTGCATGGTGGAAGTGCCTTCCATTCGTTAGTGTAGGGAGTAATTCCATAGTCCAAAAGAGACTTTCTATCTACTTTTAACTGTGTGATTTGTTGTTCTAATAAATCAATGATATTTTATTGGTAGCACATTTGTGGGTTCACTGTTATGATTGATCAATTCCGTGAATGTGTTCCACCAAATTATTCCTAAATTTTAAGTAGTTTTTGTTAGATTATTTTTATGTCCCATGTAATTTATAGATTGAGTCCCTTAAAAAGCACCCAAGATAATGGTTATTGGGTATTAAATTATTGGGTCTCAAATGGGTCACGGACCCTTTTCTTCTCTCTTCCACTTACCAAAGGACGTGTCCATTGGGAATGCTATATAAGTTGAAACAACTTATTGAAACATAATGGTTTCTGAAACGATTCTGAACCATTGAAGAATTCTCTAACGGAAGAAGACGAGAGGAAATAAACTTGCATCAAAGGAAGCAATATCTTACGAATAACAATCATGGATACAGGTACGCAAATAATTGTCGATCCGATAAATTGATTCACAATTGGTATTAGAGCCACGGTATTGCATGATTAATTATTTTACCGTGTATCATTTTGTACGAATCGGATGTGGTATGATTATGTTTTTTATGGCATTACTTTCTTCGATGCACTTCCATGAAAGAAATTCAGAAATAGAATGTGAACTTTCGATGAATATGGAAACTCGATCGAACTGTCCTCTGTGATTATTATGTTAACCAGAAATGCTTATGGGTTCTGTGGGTGCTTATGGATAGTTTTGGGTTGGGAGAAAGAACCGAAAACAAATTGATTCATGTTTATCTGAAATGTTATGTACTGCCTTCTTTCATGTTGAGTTTATGTTTTGTTCTTCTATGCCCATGCTATCCGAAAAAATTGATTGTCGGTTTTAATGGTGGAAAGAAAATGAAACTTATGGGTTAGGGATCGTTTTTGGTTAGGAACAGAAATTGAACAACCATTTGATTTTGGCCTGAAATATTTACGTTTTCTATTTCATGGCCTGTAAAAGCCATGTTTATATGTGAAAGTTAGAGTGAGAGTTAGACACAATAGAGAGAGAATCGACCATAACAAAGAAATAAAACCCCAGACGTCGATCCTCTGTGTTTTACTCTCATGTTGGTAATAGATGGGTTTGGGTAAGAAACAAATGGTTCACATGATTCTAGAAAGGTCTTGGAAGAAGAATCCATAAAAAAAGAAGGAAGATACCCAGAAATGAAGAAACGAACCAGCGTCAGTGCACGCGCCAGACGCAGCCCCTTCCTTCCAGACGGGCTTCGGGCCCAATAATGAACTTCTGGACTGATTTTTGATGAGTTTTGGGCCATTAAGGGTTATATTGAGTAGATAAATATTTATGGCCCACTAATAATAGATTATTTAATTCATAATTGATTTATACATAATATAATTTTAGAAATTAGTGCCATATTATATATTTCTTTGGTACTTTGAATATTTTATATTATGTAATAATAGGAATTAAATTTTCC